>CAWVQL010000394.1:0-64478 GCA_963932265.1 Thymelicus lineola
TTTCATTGATAAGAAAATTCATAAATTAGATTGTTCAGTGGGCTTAGTGCGAGTTTTACATGACATAACTGGCTCGCTACGTAAATGCGAGTCAGCTATCCTATTGGCCAGTGTTGCCAAGTTAGCCACTTTTTGGCCAGATCTGGCAACTTTTAAGATTCCTTTAGCCAAAAATGTCAAATATTCTTGCCTAAATATTTTAGCAACAATTCTAGCAACTTTTGAGGTTTGACTCGACAAGCTAACAATTACTTGACATTGACATTTATAGTGGCCCTTACAGTGTCACTCTATATGACATATTATTATTTCCTAACATAATAATTGTTATTTCTTAACGAACATTGCCTATGGCATCTTGATTGCGCAGGAATTAATAACCATAGACTAACTTAAACATACGGCAAAGTCGGAAATATCTACCTTACCGAACGCCGAATAGGCGACGCGGCGATTTTAACTCATCATACTAAATAATCTTTCTACTTCAGCATAGAAATAAAATGAGTGTAGACACACTTAATTCTATATTAATAAAGAACTATTCAAATAAAAATAACCAAACATGTGCTTCTTCCTATAAAATACCAGCGGATGTTCTAAATCAAATCGGTAAAAAAGAAAAATATTCTTTCTGGTAGCGGAACCAGAACCTTCAACATCTAATAACCACTGATTTAATTTTTTTTTACACAAATAAGTTAATGCTTGACCACAGATATACAAATAATTATGTTTCAGTGTTTGATTTTATTAAAAAATAATTGTTTGATAGTGTTTTTTTTATCTCCCGGTCCAAAAAGAAGGTACAAAATTTTTAGCCACTTTTAGCCACTTTAAAGGGTACGAAATTTTGATATTCTAGCCACTTTTTAAAAGTGTTTTAGCCACTTCTTGGTTCACTGACTCGGCAACACTACTATTGGCTACCGATTTGGCGGCAGTGAAAAGAATTTAAAAGAAATGCATCGGTAGCCAATAGCATAGCTGACTCGCATTTACGTTAGCGAGCCCGTTATGTCATGTAAAACTCGCATTAAGCCCACTTAGTCGGATAATCGAGATACTCTTCCGATTTATTGGAATAGTTATATTGTAGGTACATTGAAGTAAATTATATTTATTTTATTCTAATAAACATAATAAGATTCTTCATAACAGAAATAAAAATTATTAGTTACCCAATATTTTTACACAATATGTTACACAAGATATTGAATTACTGCAATTTGCGTTAGTTAGCAACACACATAAAATAAAAGCAGTTTGACAGCTGATGGATTACTCAGTTACAGAGCACTTAAGCATGCACTCACTATTTGCCTATTTGAAAATAATTGTCACGTTAGTTTGTGCAATTTTTTATGGAATTTTTAAAAATTGCATTTTTTCTTTTGACGTGATAACGTCTATTAAAACGGAACGCCGCGGCGCCGGCTGCACACACGATAAATCATGACTCATCTGTGGCATTACGCGAGTGAGCGAACAATGGAGAAAGCGCCATCTATGGACAAAACTATATACAAAATTAAGTCAGAAAGGAACTTGCTGGAAAAATAGTTTAGTTCAGGAGTTATAGATGGCGTTGTAGTATAAAGATAAAAGTTTCTAATTATACTCGTAAGTTAATTTCCAGAGATAATATTATATTCGAGCACTACTTCATCAATGTTTTATCATGACGTTATCACGTTAAACTACCGTCCGTAAACCGACTTTACAGATAACAATTATTTTTTTAGATTAATTTAAAACAAATATCCTGGCTGCAAGAACAGGCTGTTTTGAAAATTACAACAAAAATTAGAATTCACTGCAAAAATTTCTGGTTGATACCTAAAGATGAAACGAAAAGCCTTCAAGTTTTGTCTTGGAACGACCATTTATTTGATTTTAAGACAACTTCAGCCAACCCCAATTTTTATACTATTCTACCTCACTACAACGGCTGTAAGGCAAGTTATAAAATATTATAATATGTTATATATATATGTGTTATTTTCAATTGTCTCATTACATTTATTTATGAACTATTTATGTGGATAATATGGACTATCTTTTCAATATTTGAAAATAACAATAAAACATAAGCAATGAAGTTGCAATGAGTGTTGCTTAAATGACTTTGTGTTAATTACAGGATACTGAAACCAAGTCACCTAATGAAGTCAAGTTCACTGATATAACACTAGAAAGCACCAGACCGAATCAACTACCGATTACTGACTTCCTTATCCGGAACATCGTATCGGACAGAGACCAACAAATGTGGGTAGAACTACAAAGTCTGTGCGTCATCTACGACGAATAATTCTGACCAAGCTACAGTTTTTAAAGGATTATGACATAGATATGTTATTAAACCTAACTTGGCATATAATGAACCTTACCTACTTGGAATATAATTTCACAATTATCATTTAATATTTTGTAATACCTAGTTATGTCGAAATAAATGTTTCTTTCTTTCGATTAATTCGATTTTTATTCGAATCATTTGTGTTCGACTTACTTGAAAAGAGACGAAATTAAGTACAGGTAATAATAAAAATGAATATAATCACTAAAACAGTTTTTAAAATAAAAAAAATGATTGTGTGGTTTTATGAAACCACGGTAGGTATAAGTGAAACGTTCTTTCGTATTGTAGACATTTAATTAAAATTTTTTGGATAAATATTCGATTTAGGGTATTAAAATGGCATCATCCTTGTTGATCAGTTTTTCGGACTGACTAGCTGTGTCGTTGTTTATCAAAAGCAAGAAATAGCAACATTTACATTAAACACTGATAAAAACAAACAAATAGCGTGGAGCACTGACACAAATGAGTAATAGTCTATAGTATAGACTATATACACACTACACGGTCAGGTGCGAACCATCGGCGTGGCGCCGCCATATTGGCCTCGGCTGCTCTGTCGAGCGCCTTTCACTTTACCCCCACTCCGCGGCCGACCGTCACGCGACATGAGACACACAGACCAAAAAGTTTTAGACGATGTAATAAAAGTTTCACTTTAATAAATTAATGTTATTTTAGCAAATATTTATTTTTGTTTTAGTTATTTACAACATTTGACTCAGCTGGCCTGGACGAGCGCAGCACCTATATAGAATTACTCCTCAGATATTCTTTGTACTCTACCTAATACTATAATAGTTATTTTTATATCATAGAATAATACGTTCTTCGATCTATATTTACCCTAATGTGACATTTAAGTATTGAGTTAAAACTCATAATTTTTTTAAATGATTGATCCGTCTGTTTGTCAGTCTGGTCATCACATGAAACCCCGTGAATAGATTCCAATGTAAAATTACAATGAAGTTAATTCCAGATTACTTCATGTTGCAATATATTCCAAACTGAATAAACATACAAGATCCAAGCAAACTATCTATGTGGCTTGTTTCATCGTAAATCTCTCTCACATTAGCAGCGTTAAGGCAGTAATTCACCACAACGCTAAAGTGCGGAAAGGTAATACACTTCATAAGGGGTTACACTTCTTTGTAAACATGGAGAACTCTGAGTTATACAGAGTTATGCCTGGTATAAGAGAAAATATTATAATACCTACATAATCCTATAAGAGATAATCAGACTAGATAATCTCTGTTTTTAAGTATTTGAAACGCCATCTTCGAGCATCTCAGGAACTAAAATAGACATTTAATAAGGACGACAATTCAAAAATATATTATTAGTACATTTATAAACATTTATAATTAATAAAACATATAAAAAATACGTTGTTTTCGGGGAATTGATATGTAAGTCTTCTCCAGCGTGATCATCCTTGCATTTTCCCATTCACAATTTTTTTTTTTAAATAAAGCAAGTAGAATATAAGTAAGTAGTATAGAAGTATTGATACTATTGTAGGTAAAAGCTGGGAGTTTAGGGTTGGAATTACTCCATTACTCAGACAACTATTCAACGAAGTCTTTCCATTTATGGTTAAAGTGTGTAATTCTTTTCTTTTAATAAATAATATTTTTCACTTAAAGCAAAGAGCAAGGTCATACATTATTCTGTAAGGAGCGCATGCGGAAAGTGTAGGTACTCAAGAGGGACATACAGGTCGCCTGATGAATTATTTAGACGACCCGAGCAATGTTTGCATAATTCTAAGGCTATGTACAATAATACTTTGTAACTATACCTTTAATGATAAAAGAGAGGTGTCACGAGACTCATGAGATACCCAGATGGAACAAAGTTTCTTTCGTTAAGTATATAAATATTATAAATGAACAATGTTTGAGGTAAAATGTTACTGATGTTCATTTTAATTTTGCGGTACTTTTTAACCGAATGTTTGTATGTCAACTAGATGAATACTTATATAATAAGTCTCAGTTTATTCTGGGCTGAAATTTTTTGCGATAAGTAAATGATACAATTTATATTAAGTAAGTATACCTATATAGTTATAGTGTAAAGAACAAAGTTCTATTTTAAAAAATATTTCAAAATATCTTTAACACCCGGCTTTATGCTTGTATGTTCTTTTCTTTGTTTAAAATTATACACATTCATTCATAATGTAACTTACTAAAAAGAGATAAAAACTTGACGTGAAAGATTTCCTTTAGTGTCAGAGAAAATATGTCCCAGGATTATTAAACGCATTAAATACTAATTATATTTTTGAAGGGAAATTATTGTTTTGGGTATTAAATTATGATTGTAATGATTAATATGTCATTACTTATCTATTGAAAGTTTCAACTTCATATTATTGGGAATTAATGGGGGTCTATAGTATTTTTTTAAATTCGGCCAATCTGACTGACTATAATATTTTAACTGCTAATTTGATAAATAGGTAAAAGTTATATACTATTAATATTTTAGCATGCACGACGGCGAACATTTATACGGAGGCTTCGACTAATTTTTTATAGCCTTTTTCCACAAAATATTACACGTTGTCTTCAAAGCTACGAAACCAATATTTAATTTAACCTGCGAAGTTTGTACTGTGTACAGTTAAAGGTTTTCAGACTTATATGAAAAACGTTTATTTTGACATAATTTCCTTTGGATGACGCAAGGTATAGTTTCCTTAGCATCAAAAAATGAGAAAATAATAGTAGGCTGTCGTAGGCTAAGATAAATTCTCGCGTCAGAGAGTGTCACATGAACAAGAGATTGATTGATAGGTGCCTGCTTAAATGGCGGCCTATTCCTGTGAGATAGATGAGTTATAAATTGCTTAGATAAGTTTACAGCTGAACGATGATGGCGAATCTAGTAATCGATTTCAATATGATTCGATATTTGAGTAAACTTTATAAAAGTATCTCGAATTTTAAGGGTTGATTGTGTTAGAGAAGAGTGGAGAAAAAGAGGAGAGTCTATCTTCCTTCCTATGTCCTATGTATCTCCTTCTAATTTCCAGTGTCGTGATGCATCAACATCACACACACACAAATACCCACGACCCGAGAATAGACATTTTTGTCTCTTGTGGATCCATTGCTTCTCAGGGAGGCTCACTACCTAAGGTATGGTGTCTTCGCTACATTACTAAATTAAAATAAAGCCGGCAAAGTGCGTGTTCGCGCAATATATGATGAAATTTAAACTGCTTGATGAATTGAAGCTAACCTAGCTACAGTTAGATAATAATAAGCAATAAGGTAATAAGCAATAGTTGATGGACCCTACATTGCGTGTTGCCTGATACGCAGTTGGCCGGTTATTGTGACACGTGATTCGCAATTAATAAAGTCAAAGAAGTGCTTTTTAACCCCAGACGAAAATGAGGGTTGTTATAAATTTGACCCGTTTGTGTATTTATTGCATCGTAGCTCCTAAACGAATTGACCGCTTATGATGCAGTTTTTTTTGTTTGAAAGCTGATGTGATCGAGAGCCAGCGATCCGGCATGGTATCTAATTATTGCGCCGCACGGGTTGTCAGCAACTTATCATTAAAAATGGTTATATTATTCGTAACACACGCAGTAATGTAAAAAGTTCCTAAAATTATTTAAATATATTCTATCATTTTTGTAACACATTTGTTTGATTAACCTTATTAATATACTTTTTTATGGAAATAGCCGGCAATTGAGCGGACGATCCATCTGATGGTAAGTGGCTATCGTCGCCCATGGACATCAGCAACTTCAAAGGCATCTCTGATGCGTTACCGGTCAAGAAAGAGAGAAGAAAAAAGAAGTAAAGAACTGGCTCTCAAGCCCCCAGCAAGAACACGACGAGTCGTTTGGCGGCTGACTTATGCTCAGGGGTTATAGCTATCCAGGCGAACCTCGTGGATAAATAATAATAGGAATAATGGTATTAATTAACAATTAAAATCAAAATTACCAATATAATCCCTCGAGGGGCCCTACCACAATCGGGCTGGGGTGATTCACCTCTTACGTCACCCATCCCGCATGGGATTGGGGTTAGTATACTAACTGACTTATCTTTGTATAACTTTAATATTCCTATTATAATTTATACAGTTTTCTCGTTCAGCGTTGAATGTTTGTAATACAGAAGAGATTATAATAGATTCTTCTATGAATATGATTACTTATGTCAAAAGCATAATATTTTTAGCAAGTAATTTAGCTCAATTACGATTATAAAACGAGATGTTGATAGATATTGTTCACCAACTCTGTTAAAAAATACCTAGCGTACCTACCTAACCATATTTTGAACCCCTGACACAAAAAGAGGGGTGTTATCATAGCTCTCTGTCTGTGGCATCATAGCTCTCAAACGAATGAACCAATTTTGATCTAGTTTTTTGTTTGTTTGAAAGGTGACTTAATCCGACTGGTCTTAGCCATGTATAGTGTAAATAAAACTGTCGAGAGTTATTTAAATATAATTAAAGATTATTCTATTTTAAAGATTAATATTATGATTTAAATTCCCGAGTTCATGTTAATAATAATCATATATAAACGTTTGAATCACAATATTTTAAAGGATGCGGCTCAGATTGTAAGTCAACTCAACTAAATCGTAGTCTGAGTGACAGAAAATTTTATTCGTACAATAAACATTATAATTATAAATAATACTTACTTTACTTCCTGTATAAAAATCATAAAATTACTCATAAGTTATGAACCAACTTCTGATTACGCTTCGGCGATAATCCTTTATTACTGTTACAGAATTTCATCTGGTCCTCAGTAAAAGTCATAAAAACCTCGGGAGCTAGTCAAGCGCAAAATGAGAATCTAACCTTCTGAGAGCTGTATTTCATTTCAGTTTCCTTCACCTTTGTTTAATGAAACGAAAAAAATGTGAATGAGATATTTTCTTTCTGTTTACTTTGTTTTTTGTTTCGTAACCTTTTGTGATTGCTTAACAGCACTAACCTTTCAATTTTCCATTTGATTCAATTTGTTATATGACTAATCGAAATGAAACATTTTCAGTTAAATTTAAAGGAGATTCCATGAAATATTTTACCTTTCTCTTATATTTTAGTAGATAAATTTAATTTATCTACAATTAGCTTAGCGAAATATTAAAATTAAAATATTTTGTCCCCATTTTTCACAAAGTTTTAAATAAAGTTTCTTCACGCCTGTGATTGAATTTATGACCCAGTATTTGCAGCTTTATGGGAACAGAACGAAAGTGTTGACTGTGATTATAAGAAGGATATAATTTAACATTGTTTTTATGATTACTTTGCCTAGTAAAATTGTAATTTTAATTTGGTTTCGTATACCAAAAGTTGCAGGAGCCACTAAGTATTATAGTATAGGTACTTGGTTGAATTATTAGTGTTTGTTCTTGGATTTCACTCCACCGAATATATTATTATAATTCATGTTACAAAATAATCTTCTTTAATTCCATCATACACTATTACCTAAATCTACACGTCACCATTTTTTTATCTTGTTTTCATTTATTAAATCTTATCACTTCCTTGCCTTTTCAGAGTTCATTATTTATTAAATTTTACTTGGAAAGTGAGATATTGTTTTACCTACTTCAACATATTTTTTACATTTATTTTTTATTACTTGACTTCATTTTGTATTCATCCCAATTCTTTATTCCTGATTGAATAACGAGATTCCTTTCCTCGTATATTTACAATGGTTTCTGTCTCTTCAAATAATAAATACTCCTTTATATTGAACCTTTATAGGTTTTCCCAAGTTCACAAACATCACGCAAAACCTTTAGAATCTCAAATTCCATTGTTAAATTTACTATTTTATTTAGAAGCATTATAATAGGTATTGATGAAATCTGGTCTTTATTGAATTTGTATTATTATGTATTAATTTTTGTTCTTTTAGGGTTCCGAAGTAAAATCGGAATCGTTATAGTTTCGTCATGTCTGTCCATCCGTCTGTCCGTCTGTCCAAAGCAAAGCGCCGAGACCCTTAGTTTTAGAAGGCTATAATTGGTCATGGATATACATTAGATTAAAACTAAATAAAATAAAATATTGGAAAACAATTTATCAGGGTACATCCGCTACATTTACATTACGCTTGAATTTTTGAAAAAAAATATCATGGGTCTTCTAAGACCGTTTTTGGATTTAGGGAAATATTTGGCTTTAAATTTCTAATTTTGGTTAGAGTCAAGTGTCCCCCCCCCTTCCAACCAAATGATTCTAGTTAGACAAGTGAAAAAACATTTGCCACGTCATTAGCAATCAAGGTAAACCAAACTGTATGCAGCAGCTGAGATACGAACCCTGAACACCGCACAAACCAGGCTACAAGTTCGACAAAATATGTCATGTTCCTCAATAATACTTAGTATAAGAAATATCTGAAATCAAAGTAATAGTCAGTCAAACATTACTATGGCCCTGAAAAACCAGACCTACATTGCTCGAGGTTTTTTATGGACATCAGTAATACCAAAGGCGTTTCGAACTAAAAAGAGAGAGAGAGAGAGATAGAAAGAAAGATTTGGCCCCCAAGCCTCCAGCCAGAACACGAACTAAAGTTACCAGTGTTAACTAAATTTAGACGACCCTGTAGCCTAGTTGGTAGCGACCCTGCCTACGAAGCGAAGGGGTCCCGGGTCCGGGGCAGACATTATGTTTCAGATAAATATTTGTACTCGGGTCATGTGTGTTATTGTGATGTGTTCTAAGATATGCGTCGTCCATGTAACCACGGGGGTATACCTAAGTGTGTAAGCGTTTATAAAAAATATACTTACATTTATATATTTTTTATTTATTTATTTATTTATTTTGTACACACAAAAACATTTACAGGATAAATAATTTAAGAGACAGTTTGTACAAGGGCACTACTTATTCCTATTAAGATATCTCTTCCAGTAGGCCCATAAGTGGAATAGAGATTTAATGAGGCAAACTCAGTGCGTACCACATAATTAAATACCACTTACATATAAATACATATAGCAAAATATACGTACATACATATATGTGTATACATACACATAAACCAATACATACTTGATACACTGGTAATTGGACATTATTAGTCTTTTAAAAAGTGAGGAAGAGCTGATGAATATTTGCATGTATTGTTTGCCCATTTGGTCGGTCAAGCAAAGCAATTTTGTGACACCCATTAATGGTTTATAACAAGGCACATTAGCTTCTCTAAGCATAATCGACCACGCTGCTTCAAAGCAGAGTAGTTAATAAGTAAACCAAGTTTTTATCCTGACTGCCTGACTTGAAGGATACTGTCTTTCAACAAAAAATAAGGATTTTTGTCGGCCTCACTCAGATGCTGTCATTTGAGTCAAATGGTGATGTCATGAGTACGTTAATTGACAGTTCATATTAGGGATGTTGACTAATTTTAGGATTCAATTTTATTTTATAGATAGAACCTCAATATTCACGAAAAAAATATTATAAAAATAATAATCTTCAATTTAAAAACAAAAATTGATAAATAAAAATAATTATAAAATTTTCCAACAAAACCGTCACGTGACGTCAGTATCCGATATTCAATACTACTGAACTTTGTTGACTTTCCATATAAAATAGGAGCAATGACGTTATATTTTCAAAATGCCGTTTAAGTTCACGTGACAATGAGTACAATTTTTAACATTTTAAATTAATGATATTTAATTTATTGTGATTGATTTCGATTAAAGAATCATATTTTAGGCCTTTAAATGTTACCACTAATACTTTAGACGAAAAATATTAATTTATAATTAGTGTCAACATCCCTAATTACGGGTCTGTGTACTTTATAATAATGGATCCATATAATACAACACGGAGATCCATTCAAGTGTAAATGATCCGGACCGCTTCTGTGCAAGTATTGGAAATTAAGTGATATCTAAATAAAACACGTAATGTAACAACAGTAATAATTTATTTCCCAGTAACTTAGGCTATCACTTTTTCAAAAGATGTCAACGTTCCTTTAAACTCGTGCGCGTATAATTAGTATCACATTAACAGCCGGCCAGAGTATTAGCACTGATGTTTGAGCCCGTAAATCTGAAATAAAACAATTCGTTACTTTAGCTTTATTATTGACTGATTACAGTATTTTCAAGAGTAGGTACGACTTATGGGGCACGGTTACTTAAATCGCTCCTTAGTACAGAATTAGTATGGTGATTCTTTACTAAAGAGCGATTTAAGGAACCGTTATGTGACTCTGAGTGTAGCCGTTATTCGTCTATCTGATTAATTAAATATACTTTGGTGTATGACTAATCAATTGGTAATGTTCTTCATTAATATGATCACGTACTACGAAGAAACGAATTCTAGCAGACTGGTTGAAAATTTAATATCTACATACTCCGAAAAGCAGACAGATTTACCGTGTAATTCTTGACCAAAACTAAGGAATGATACCTATCCATGATGTCCTTGCTGCCTTTTATTAAAAAACACTACGTTTATATTTAAAAGTATTAATCTCTATAAATGATATATAAAAAGATTGATTGACTGATGACTGATGTATCAACGCACAGGCCAAAATTTTTAGGGCAAGAAACTTAAAACTTCGCACACGTATTTCTCTTACGACGTAGGTATCCACTAAAGAAGGATTTTTCAAAATTCAACACCTAAGGGGGTGAAATAGGGAATAAATAATTGATAAACGTAATTTCCGCGTGCGAACAACTACTAGTAAATAATAAAAAGGTATACGTGTATGTCACGTATTCCATTTTATACCTACTCGTAATATAATAATTTACAGGAGTCGAGGATGATACAGGGAAATTACCGCCATATTTCAATCCAATCAAGTTGACGTGACATATTATATAATGTTGAATGCGACGAGGAATGTTATATTATCTTGCGGTTATGAATCAGATATTAAATTGTATGTTACCATTTTATGACAAGATTCGTTTTGAAAATAACAATCTATCCTATTGATATTATGTTTGGATGTTTGTGAGTCTTCACGCAAAATGGTTTATCGCACCTATACGATAAACGAACTACCTATTTATAGACTAAAGACAAGCAGATAAAATTTGTAACCTAAATTAAATGATACAATAACATTCACTCTTCTAAATAATACAAATATAAATTATTTAGCACGGAAGTTTTGTAAATATATTAGTAATTTGCTTATTGTAAAAATTATAGATTGACGGTAGGTAATCATAAGCAAGATAGTATAATATATAGTACCCTTAAATATGGGTCTGTTTATTCGCTTATTCTGATAGGTTAAGTTTTCAGCGTATACGGATTTCCGTTTTGTTACGTTTTTGCTGTGAAAACGGGACATTTAGTTTATTTTCACGAATTAGAACTGTTCAAACTGTTTCAAGGGGATAAAGCTAGTTAAGGGGGATCCCCTTTTAAAGTAATTAGTTTGTTTTGTAGGTTTTTAAATATGATAAAAATTCAGAATAAAAAAATTTAAATCCAATCAATATCAAATCAATCCAAAATATTCCTTACTTGCAGCACCATCCACCGAATTAGGCATAGTAATCTTATGCATCTCTGAATCCCTCAAAAATAAGTAGTTGGCTTTGAATCCTGTCCCATCTAGTCGATCATTAGACTTAAAGGTGACCCTAAAGAAGTTTTTCTCTGACGTCACTTGAAGCTCTTTCAATTGGCCGCAGTGTCTTGGGCTTCTGGAGTCGATCATCTGGTTTGAGAACTGCACGTAGTCACTCGCTGACAGCGCCTCGCACCTGAAAAAAATTGTTTAAGAAAAATATACTTTACTCAATTTTGTACAGTTTGTTACACTTCAGTAGTCACAGGAATAAGTAGATAATAGTTTTGTTTGTCACGCTGAGAAACTGGTAAAAAAGGGTGGGAGGTAAATGTCCTTTGGCTTCAACCCATTAATGGTCCACTACTGGGCACGGGTCTTTCCTAGGAGGCCTAGAGCATCCTCCACCATGCTGCTCCAGTGCGGATTGGTGGAGGGGTTAGTGGGCAACCCGAGTGTCGGAAGTTTTCAAACCACCCGAGTACCACCGACATGGCTTAACGACTGTTATCTTATGATAACAACCGGGACCGACGGCTTTACGTGCCCTCCGAAGCACGGAAACGCTCAAAATTTTTTTGCCACTAGCGGTCACCCATCCAACTACCGACCGCGCCCGCTGTTGCTCAACTTTGTCGATCCTAAGTGATCGACAAAGTTCACCCTCTTGGGGTTGAATTTTGAAAAATCCTTCATTATTGGATGCCTACGATATGTACAGATGTGTGTTACCTACCTCATAACTTTTTACTGGGTGCACCGATACTAACGATTTTGATCATTCTTTTTATATTCGAAAGCTGGTGTTTGTCATGTAATCTCATTTAAATTTGAGCGAAATCTGACGAGTCGTTTTTGACTTCTCTCTAATTTTTAAGTCGGTTATTTTTTGTCAAGAATTATCAACGTTGTGAATGTTACTCCACTCACATATCTATCAGATTCAGATATAGCAGATAGTTATGTAGCATGTATAGTTCACAATGGACCGCTTTTGGGTAGAAGCCTTTACCCTCAAGAGTACATTTTTAACTCTTTGTCGATATTGAATTACTTACAATCAATTACGGTTTGCCGCATTCTAGAAAAAATGTACCTGTTACTGATATACTTCATAAAAAAATGATTGGTTTTGCTTCACACTACCTTGATAGTCAAGAAATTAGGAACATAAAGAAAAACCAAAAATTTCTGAACTGGCAATAATTGAACTGGAATTAATTAATGGTCATTAATTAACCACAAATTAATGTCAATTAATTGTTTATAATACAGCAGCAATAAGTTGTTACTTAATTAGGCAGACGATCAGTAGAATAGATAATAATTGACGATTCCAATCAAATATAACTGTAATAACAGTCGATTATATTAGAAAACAATACCAATTCCTATACGAACCAATGAACAAACAATAACTCTCAAATTGAAAGTAAACAAACGGTCCATTTTGTGAGAGCTTAAAATATCTTCAAATTCCATACCTCGTCTGAACCAGTCAGTGACTTTGACAAGATAAAATGAACCAAAAATTCATCTACATACGGTATCATCCTGAATGCAAAGCTAAGTTTGTAGTGTATAATAATATGAGAGTAGTGTCGTATATTTGAAATAGAAGAATTAATAATTATTATTAATGTTCAGCAAATTGAAGAAAAAAATAAAGCGTGATAATAATAATAAAAAAGTAAATGATGACAAAATAAATAAAAAATAAACTAGTAAATGATGTTTCGGGCGTATAGTTATGTTTACAAGTTTAAAAATCCGTATTAATAAATGGATTTGACATGAACTTATGTAATGTAAGAAATATTAGGGATTACTCAAAAACTACTCGTCAGATCTTGTTTAAATTTAAATGGAATCACATGAAAAGCACCAGCTTTCAAATACAAAAAGGATCATAAAATCAGATGACACCCAGTAAAAAGATATTAGGTAACATTCGAATTGAGAACCTCCTCCTTTTCTTGAAGTCGGTTAAAAAATAAAGAACAGCGCCTATTATGAACTTTTATAAAACCATTCAGGTTCCAGGCAATTCATTTCTCGGGCTTTAATCGACGTATGATTGGCTAAAAAAGTGTCACGAGACCGCTTTGGTAACATGAATTTGACGTTTACACTGGAACTTGGCCGGAATTAAGAGCTCATAATAGACCGCCTGTTCCTCAAGCCTCCGGAACACGAGTCGTTTGGCGACTGACTCAAGCAAGTGGCACACTTCAATTATTTACTTACGGAACTACGCCCTCGACATCAAAATGGGAGAATTGTAGATGAATCCTCTCATTTTTATTTCCATAGAAGAAGTAGTTGCACTCCGTGTCGCGAGGATACAGGCCGGGGAAGTTTGGTGACGTCATGACACCTCTCGTACGTTCCGTGCTATTGTACATGAAGGCACACGGAAATTCTGGGAGTTGTTTGCCGCTAGAGATGCCGTAATCTGCGAGAAATAAAGTGTTTTTTTTATTTATTAATTTCAACATTTATTTGAACAGTGGTATAAATTATCCATACTGAGTGCTTTTAGATAAAAATAAAATTTTATTAAAAAACAACTGACTTCAAAGAAAGTTTTAGAAAACCTATAATAATATATTTGAAAAGTTCTGATTGAAAAATAATCAAAATTCACAACACGTTGCCTTTTTTAATGATGACTGGTAGAAACCTTATAGTAAGGAAAAAGGATCAAAAATATAATAAAATCTAAGAACTTTATTGGTTGGTATCTTTGGGTTTTTCCCTATCTCCAATACTAACCGCACATTGCTTAAACAATTTCTATTGTTTGTATTTCTATAAATAGTAGTTCGATATTAGGGTTTTTTAATAATGTTTTTATATTTTTGTTTTTTTTAATGAACATTATGTCATTAGAACGAACCTAGCCTAAGCTAGTGTATTCGAATGTTTTACAATATAAAAGCATCACATTTCCCTTAGTACTAAAACCTATAGAACCTTACCTTTTATAAAGTTTCAAAACGATAATTTTGAAAACTCGATATATTTATTTAGTAAAGTTTACAATGCCAAATTACATCCCTACAGTAAGTTGTAAGTGAATAAATTTAATTTGAATATAAATTCACATAATTTGAATACCTTACCCTCGACAAAGGAATAAGAAATCTTGAAGCCTCGGCTGTGCCTCGAAGAATATATTCCTCGAAACTCAATAGATAACTTTGGTCCATTTGACATTATTGGTTTTGGAATATCGCTGCCACAGTACGAAGCCATCTTTTCTAGTCTCCCGTCCACGTATAAAAGTATGTCTAGAGAGTCCATGCTTTCACAACTGAAACAAACTAGTACACTATAGTACTTCAATGAATTGGCACATCCACATTATTATTTATTTGTTATATAATGTTGTGTTTATATATTTGGTGACGCCATCAGTGTTGCTAATGTCCATGGGCGGCGGTGATCACTTACCATCAGGTGACACGTCTGCTCGTTTGCCTGCTCAAGGTATAAGAAAAATATTTTTTTAACCCTTTATGTCGCAATGAAAGGAAAAAAACTTTGAAATTTGGTAAAATCTCTAGGGATTTGATTGATCACGTTATGACGTAACTAGTGTGGAAAAATCAGACCCTGTGAATCGATTTGTCATCTCAAAAACAAGAAGCATTATGGAATTTGATCAAATCTTGCCTTTGATCATTTCACTGCGACATATATTCGTACATGTTGCTGTAGAGCGATAGTAGTAAATGTTAAGATATTATGTTAACAATCACCAATTTCATCACCAAACACAAGTTATGTTATTTATGTTTATGTTTAGTAATGTTATTTAGGTATCTACTCCACAATCATGTCTCGCATGCTACAAATTAATTTCGTACAAATATCAACCGTAATTTAATTGAAAGCGATTTCAAATACGCGAAATAGTGTGTGACGTCAGAAAGGCGTTACATTAACATTAATTAATATACAATGACGGGCTCCAAAACGGATACAGCGTGTAACAAATTGTTGCCGGTCATTAGACTTTATTTGGCAAAGTTATGTCTAAATAACAAAGGGCTTGCTTGACCCCTAACCTTTGAAAACCCCATTAGTGCTGCGTGCAATACACGTCCTAATGTACCTACCACAAACAGTAGAACAAATTACTCTAATATATTACCTTCCACAAAATTTTATTATTCTTCAACAAAATATCCAAAGTACAGATCTGGTGCCTTAACACATTTTTTATGAGATTAGTAAGAATAGCAACACAGACATCTGTAATAAATCTCGAACAGGAACGTGGGAGAGACTAATAGTTTGTAGGTCCTGTTACTATTAGGTGTTAAAAATAATATCAGTTATTATTCGTTATCCCTCTTGAAGTTACGTTGCTATCCTTCAGGACAGACAGGCGCCTCTTGTATAAGTTACACAAAGTAATATGTTACTAAACGTCAATGGAAATTACATCTAAAGACAAAACTCCTTTATATCACTATTATGTGATCTATTGCATTAAGAAATATCCACAATTATTGTTTTTTTCGAATCTATAAATTTAATATTACTCAGATCATAATAGTGATCTCATTATAACAGTATGAAAATGTCTTTAATAAATAGTGGTTTCAGCCAGCCGTAGTCGACTCATAGTGAAATAAATCAAATGGAGTAAGCGGCAGCCACAAAATGCTGATGTTAATTGTTTAACCACACAACCCAGCGCTAACCGTGACTCATATGTGAATTATTTTAACACTAACTTACTCATAAATGGGTTATTGTATAATTTCATAAATAATCTAAACATTATTATAACACTTTACCTAATCAATATCTCTATATTTTTTGGATTTTTTTGTCTGTATTCCCGCTAATCGCAGTAGCGGCAATAGGGTTAATGTGACATTTTGTCTCAGCGTTGCCGCAATAAAAACCAAAACAAGGCTTCGCCCGCAAACTGAAGTGCGACACTTTGTCGCGATGATGTCGCGTCGCTGGCGCATGTGTGTATAGCCCGTTAACCAAATATTTTATTCAATTTTATTTTTCTATATTTGTGAAACATACAGATGTCTACAATATTAATACAATAATATTTAACACCATTTAAAGGTTTACTAAAGTATTAAACAGGGGATATGAAAGTTTTTTTAATATGTTGCTGCTGATTCAACACAGCATTACTTATTTTGAAAGTAAATAGTTTTCCGATGAAAAGTAACTTATACCCAAAAATTAAAACGATTTTATTAATTTTACTACACTTAATTATACTACAAATATTCGCATTTTAAATAAAATTACTATGTATTATTCATTTACGCAAGGTGAGAACTAGGTAGCGGAATATAAACTGAGCAAACTTACTCTATAATATCCCCTGTGATCTTCTGCAAGCTAAAGTCTTCAAACACGAGTCTCACTCGTTCCCGTCCTCTTGCTAGAAAGTCATAATGACACTGGGTTTTCTGCGGATATGGCGCCGGATGCAGAGGTGAGATCAACTTTCCGCTTTTATTCTTATCGGAGCTGAACACTTGGTGACACGAAGACGCTGTAACGAACATGATATTTCAAAGATGACTTGCTTAAGGATTTGAAATCTATACTATAATAAAACTCAAAGGGCAAATTTTCTGTACATTGAATATTTTTTAAAAATTTCGATTATGGGGCACTTCAATAACGTGTTAGAGCACAAAAACATTTTTTTTAGAATTATTGTCTGTCTGTCTGTTTGTCTGTCCGGGCATCACATGAAAACCCCTGAACGGATTTTGATGAAAATTGGTAAAATTGTAACTAATTCTCCGGGTCATATTTTAGGATACTTTTTATCCCGGAAAATTAAAAGGTTTCCTTGAGAAACGCGATGAAAGTGTGTATGGAAAATTATACATCAACCGATTTGCTTCAAATTTGCAAGAAATGTTCCTTGCTTAAATTGATGAAACACGTGTTTTTCAGTTTTTCAAAATTTTGCAAGAAAAAGAAAAAAAATTACAAATTAATGTGAATATTACTTATTTTTCAAATATCTATTTTTTATTTTGTTATTAAGAGCATATTGTTTGCGTATCTATGTCCTCCAATATAATTTCAGCATTTTATAAACACCTTGGAAGTGATAAAAAAACGCAAATTAAGTCGGTATGAGTAAACGATATCCAACAAATAATCGTTTACAATCTGGGCCACTAGATGGCTCTGTAGTTGTTGATTTACGCCAACGACTCTGTGATTTCGAAATAACTGCATTTTCATGTTGTAAATCGTTACTTGCACAATATTAAAACGTAAAAATGAGCTTTTTAATTTTTGTTTGTCTGTTTGTTTATCTTCATTAATCTCTGAAGCCACTGAACGGATTTCAACAGGACTTTACTATGATATCGACTCTTCAACTTAAATTATCGGCAATTTTATTTTAGGGTTCCATAACAAAGCGAGAAAATAAAATATGAGTTAATTTGTTTTAAACATACAAAAACCTTTTCTTCACACAAATTGGGGCATACGTACATTTCTTAGTTTTTTTTATTTTGCATTGTGTGGCTCTAAATAAAATTGAAGTGTCTGTCTGTGATTTCTAAATACATGATTTTTCAAGTTGTAAATCAATACTTGCACGATACCAAAACCGAAAAACGAGTTTTTCAAATTAAAGAATAGGGTTTTCCACATCTAGGGTTCCTTGGGGATATGCTATGAAAGTTTGTATGGGAAAATAAAAAAAATGAGTCAATTTGTTTTAAGCTTACAAAAACCTTTTCTTCGCATATAATAAGGCATACATATGCATTTCTTAGTTTATTTCTATTTTGCAAGATGGAGCTTGACTATGGCATTGAAGTATTTGTTTTACTTAATATCAATTTTATATAAACTTTGTTTTTAAAACATGAATTGTCTATATTATGGCCTCCAACGTAAGCATTTTTTATATTTTACCCTAGAAGGGAATGGAATATTGAAAAACATTTTTTTAGGGTACAAGTACGTGAAGATGAATTTTTTATTCGTTGCGTACCCTGTAGTGTGGGGTATCATTGAAAAGTTATTTCAAAAATATTATAAGACTTTTTAGACCATTTTTGAATTCAGGGGTCCATTTGTGAAATATTTGGCTTAAAATTGCTTATTTTGGTTAGAGTTCAGTAGTCCTCCCCTGCCGGCTAAACGGTTGGTGTTGGACAAGTGAAAAGAATTATCAAAAATAGGTTATATAATGAATTTGCAAGGAAAACTATCTAAGCATAAGTAAGTAATGAGTAATATTTAGTCGATGAACTTACTAATTTGGAACCCTATATTGCGTGTGGCCTAACACGCACTTGCCCGGTTTTTTTAAGTTAAAACTGTGAAAGTTGTATGTACAGTAAAAAACAAATATAACTGAAACACGATTCTTTGGTAATACATCCCCTAAGGGCTAAAACTAGGTGTTGTAAGTTTGTATGAATCTTCTTCATTTTCCGAGTCGGAAAATATGTTAAAATTTGTATGTAAGTTCATAGCTGAAAACAAAAATTAACTGCTAAATTTTTTCTTGGAAATTCGTTTCATTTAAAAACTTTTTCATTTTCGAACACTTAAATGTGAAAATATACATGTTAGTTTATCGCTACGAACAAAAAGTAACTTAGTATAATAGTTTTTTTTTAATTCATCTAAGGGGTAAAACTAAGGGATGAAAGTTTGTATGGGTTGGGAGAAAATCATTTTCATTAGACTTCAAACTTTGTTCTTAGGTTTTTTTATGATTAGCATTTATTACATTTGAAAGGGATGAGTATTTTTTTTTTGTTACTTTTATACGTAAACGAATAGATGAGTCACCTCATGATAAGTGGTCACTTTCGCAAATGTACATTAGCAACGCTAAAGGAATCACTGATTCTTTGCTGCCCAAAAAAGTAAAAACGTAAATTTAAAATTCAAAAACTCTCGGGCCCTGACTTACAAACCTGTAAATTCTAAAAAGTTAAACTATTTTTGGGATATTTCTTATGAGAGGGTCATTAATGGCTCACTACTGAGCACGGGTCTTTTCTCTTGAGCCTAGAGCATACTCCACCACTTTGCTCCAGTGTAGATTGGTGGAGGGATTAGTGACCAACCAAAGTATCGGAAATCATTACGCCGGGTGAGGACCTCCGATGTGTCTTAAAGACCGTTACCTTGCGGCAACAACCGGGACCGACAGCTTTACTTGCCCTCCGAAGCACGGAGAGCTCAAGAATTTTTGCCACTAGCGGTCACATATTCAACTACCAACCCTACTAGCTATTGCTTAACTTCGATGATTACTATTAGTACCTATACATACAAGCTCAAAGTCAAAGTTTATTGTTTGTCAAGCGTCTTTGTTTAAAGTTCATTAATTTGGTTTTATTAAAATTAATTTTTAAATTATTATTATTGCACCATGGCATTACAGATGCCGGCCGGGCTATGAACGCTTCTTCCAATGGGTTTGCACATGATGAAATTTTGGTCAAGAGTTTGGCATCTTGCTGACTACCAATCACGCCACAATGTCAAATCGTGGTTATCATTTTATTGCTTTAGCAATTTTAGAATGCATGATACAACATCAAAGATTTCTGTAATATTTCACTCATTTACATAATACGTTCTACTAAGTGTAGGTGTAAATTTAACTTCAACCCGTAATGGGCTACTACAAGGCACGGGTCTCCTCTCCTCATAGTACGGACAAGTTTGCTGTAAATTTGCGAAAACATGTTTTATAATGAAGGGATCTTTATTTTAAGCGTACGAAGTCGCGGGTAACAGCTAGTCATAAATATAAATTATGATGGTGACTGTACAAACGTCTCTCGCTTAATCTGATTATCTACTATCACTAACAAAATGTAGAATAGAATAGAATACACACCAAATAGGTTACTACATTAGAACATAATATAAATAATATGTAGTACAAAAGCCGGTCTTATCGTTATAGAGCGATCTCTTCCAGACAACCTTTAGATAAATTAAAAAGAATAAGATAAAGGATTACTAACAAAAACCAATGATTCGTGCGTAATAGAAATGTTGTCAAGTTTCAGTTAAATGCAATCCCCCTAAAATTTAATATGTATATAAAGATTTAAACATATTACACGATGCTGTATTGTTTTTGCACCACTTAAATGGCATTTTTCATATAAGTTAAAGCACGATAGTCCGGGAAGCGTAGTTTTTGTTCAAAGCGGTGAGGTATATACTTTTTTATTTATCTGAGACTTACATAGACATAGAAACAGGACTGTTTCTATGTATGGACTATGTACGGACTGTTGGTTACACTTGATTGGCATAAGCAACAAAAACACACGATTTTGCAACTACCTAAACTATCGGACGGAACTTTTGTGATGATATATCACTGGCACAAAACCAATGACCGATAGTCCTACGGAAGCATAGAAACGTTTATGATGAAATACAGTATCGGACACCTATCCGTTATCCCGGTTATGACTGATCGTGTTCAAACATTTCATTGAAAATCGCTTCTGATACATGTCATCGAAATATGACGAAAAGGCCGATTCGAAAGTGTGATCGATATTCATTATTCAGTTATCGTTCATTCTGTAGGATTAAGGCAAAATTAAGCTCTCTGTATTTAATAGCTGGTGCCTGCGACTTCATTATATAGAATTATTGAACTTCGAAAGGGGAATATTCTCTAAAAATAAAATTAAACTACAAACAAATAATGATCCCAGTCAGAAAAAATTCTATACTTTTTTTGTCCAGCGGGCCTATAATTATGAACTTATATAAAACCATTCATATTACAGGCAATTCATTTATCAAGCTTTGAATAACTTATGGTTGGCAAAAAAGTGTCACGTGACCGCTTTGATAATACGAATTTGACGTTTACACTGGAACATGGCTGGAATTAAAAGTTCATAACAGACCGCCAGTTTGTGCCAAGTTTAATCGCGATCTGGTTAGCGCGTGATGAAAAAATAGACATCTAAACCCATCTAAACATCTTCACATTTATAATATTAGTAGAATTCACAAAAAACTTTTACTCCATATTGCCAGTTTAGGTGATTTTCAAAAATCCTTTGTAGAGCAACTACACATTTCAAGATTCAACGACTGCTATTTAACGTTTAATTAATTAATCGAAACTGAATTAGCTTTCCATGAATTAGACCCTTTTGACCAAAATACTTTACAACTGACGAATAATACAAATCATCAGGACAAAAGGCGATCAATGAACCCCTTTTACACAAAATAAATACTGAATTAATGAATAAAAGCACCATTAATGGCAAGAATTAATATTATACAGGAGCTTCGAGGGATTTAAGCAAAATTATGATTCTTCGCAAAATTCAGGCTTTGTCATAATGATACTGGGAATGAGGCGTTGATATTAAGCGAAAGATCCATTTTTCTACATAGCTATGAATTCTTGATGGCAGCAGGCTTAAAAGGGCTTGTTATTACATGGCCGATTTCAATTATTATTATGATGTAGTTATCCCTTGGGGCAGTGTGCTGATAACTTTTTTCGATGTGATGGGGTGGAAATAGAATTATAAGGTATTTGAAATTGTTACAGCTCTGGCTGAGGATAATTGTTTTGAAATCACGTATCATATTTTGCAATCTTGAACTACAAAAATACATTTAAAAGCCATATCTATACAGATTTACTCATAAATGAGATCTTTTGAAATTGATTATAATTTGGGTCTATAAATATTAATGTATAATATAAACTTATACTAATGTTATACAATAAACTATGTACAATAAGGCCAACGTACATACTATTTTAGCGTGTCTGAAAATAGGCTCTGCGAACTTTAGTACATGTAAGACAGAGATAGCGACACGAACACGACACAAGTGCTAAAGTGTAACTGAGGCAAAAAAAAAACCGACTTCAAATGAAGTATATCATTTCCAATAACAATAAAAAAAATAATCGAAATCGTCGTGATACTGAGTTATTCGTCCATTTGTCGCGCTCATACCTAATGCAAATTTAAGATTTATAATGTTTTTTCATGGATGCCATTGTTAGATTTCGCTCAAATTTAAGTGGGACCACAAGACAAGCACCAGCTTTCGATTAAAAAAATTTATCAAAATCGGTTCACCCAGTCGAAAGTTCTGAGGAAACAAACATAAACAAATAAAGTCGAATTGAGAACCTCCTCCTTCTTTTGAAGTTGGTTAAAAAGTTACTACGCAGCCTTCTGCGCAAAGTTAAGACTCGCCAAGATACGTCAGACGTACTGCATAGGTTTACAAAGGTATCGTAGATATGTAGTTTCACTAGAAAGGGTGTAGTACTAGGAATAATTCACAAGAAATAAGTAATACAATACTTACTGGCTGCACTAACTGCTGGACCCAAAGCCGATGCTGATTCTGGTGAACTGGTCTTTTTCTCAGTTTCTGTAAAAAATTACACGATTGCTTCAAGTCGGTTTGTTTTGTTATTTTAATTGAAATAATAGAATTTATAATGATTGAGCTGAGATATTCTGTAATTTGCG
Organism: Thymelicus lineola; assembly: GCA_963932265.1. Taxonomy (NCBI): domain Eukaryota; kingdom Metazoa; phylum Arthropoda; class Insecta; order Lepidoptera; family Hesperiidae; genus Thymelicus; species Thymelicus lineola. The sequence continues at coordinate 23,507 of CAWVQL010000394.1, forward strand.
TGATAATTTAAGGGAAGATCGTCTTAATTAAATATGAAAACCCCTTCACTAATATCAAATATTTTATATTTAATAAGTAGAAATAAATGTTTCCACTTAGTAACAATAATGTTTAGTTTAGGACCGTTCATTTTTAAAGCAGACGATCATAATAGACATAGTTATTTTAAATTTTCGAAAAAATGTACAATACTTTCACTAAGTCACTTTTTATCTTCACATGTGTGGTGTAGGCTAGTATAATTAGTTAATTGGGTGTAAGAGATTGTAATTACAGTTTATGATTAACTTTGACACCTCCTTACTCCATTGTGATTGGATCCAATTTAGGACACATACATACGTACTACTTACCAAGTCTTAAAACAAATTGCGGAAATTGTACCAATCAAAATGTTTTCTTAAATTACCTATGTATTTGATAAATATTTTAACATGTATGTTAAAAATATTGTGTTGAATATCTTAGTATTTATCTTTGAAATTACAAAGCTTTTGTAATAAGAAATATCCCAATTCAATAATTAATGCTTACTAAACCTGCGCTAATTTTTTCTTCCATTATAAACTGATAGCTGGCCTTGAACCCTTGTCCTGGAGAATTGGAATTGGCGGTGAATTGTATTAGGAGATCGGGGCCTGTTGATAATATTTCATAACCTGAAAAACAATGCTTATAGTAGACCCATTTCAGAATTCATATTTTCTCGTCGACTATTATCGTACTGTAGTCATCTAATTTTGGAAACATAATATTAAGGCCAAATAAAATCAAAGATTTGGTGTAGTTATACCATGTCTGTATGTGTATATCAAGTATAATTAAAGTAGAATCGAAATTGGCAATGCTTGTAAATTCAATTATCATTTAGATTCAACAATAATATTAGCAGTATTACCTATTACTTCATTACATAGCATTGCTAAAACTGGAGATGTTGTAGATTTTCCATCAAAAACTTTGATAATATCGGCTCGATTTAGGCAGCTGTAATCAAACCAATCACATTAAAGCATAATGACTAAGTTAACAACAAAGATGAAAATTATGGAGAAACAAAATTTTAACCTGTCATCTCCCTTCTGCAGGAAAGACTCTTCGAAGATGACTTTTATTCTTTCATTATTCCTAAAACAGAAATTGACAATGATCACAAAAATTCCCAGTACGTTGTCGAATTTTTTATTGAATTCAACAGTAACCGTTTCCGATATTCCTCGTACTTAATTTTCAATCTTAGCAATAAGACATTTGTATGTCTCACGCGATGGTAATATCGTTCACTTACCTAGCGTGAAAATGATAAGTGCACCTCACGTTGCTAGGATAACTGGAAGGATATCTTGGGCTATAAAGGCGGCCATGAGCCGGCTTGTTCGGTTGAGAATTGAACACGTAGTCGCAGCCCGTGTCTGGAATCTGTACGCCGTCTGTTTCAAAATTACCTTTAAAATGAAAGAAAATACCGCCTTAACGTTGGAAATTTTGTATCAAACTTCACTTATCTTTCGTCCACGTCGTAAAACATTTTATAGCACTACGTTAAGTTTAATGCAAAGATGAAAGGTCTCACTAAATGTGGGTCTTTTAGATAAGTGTCTGTTTGTGATGTGTAACGATAAATCCTTGAGAAAATACTATGCTCTAGTCAATGTATAAATGACAAGTTAGGACACAAGTATCTTTCAAGGATGGCATCTTACAAAATATATCACAGAAGAAATATTACAAAGATTTTTACTAAAAGTGGACTGAGAAAAATAAATTCACATTTACCACGCAAGACATTAATGGAGAATATTTATAAACAAAGCATCGTTGTAAGACACCTAACAGAAGTGAAATTTCCAGTCCAAAGAGGCCTAAACGTATTCTGCCACGCTGCTCCAGGGTGGACTTATGTCATGTAGGAGGACCTATGTCCAGCAGTGAACCTCCAAGGGCTGATGAATGGATGGATGGTTTAATACATCGGTGTAGGTGAACGCATAAAGAAAGGGAATTAACAGTGACGGTGACTTTTATCGAACAACGATACAAATATGCACCGATGTTTAGTTCTCAATAATGTTGTTGAATCTAGAACCTGAGTGTTCAAACTTTCATGTTTTTAAGTCCACTGGCTAAAGCAGTCTTTGTCTGTCAGTCATTAAAGAGTTATTATTTTTATTAAATCACACTCGTATTTGATTCGCCACAGGAAAAATAAAATGATTTCTTACTAACTATTACTAACTTTCGTACTAACTATTCGAAAATTAGTAAGACAATTAGTGTCAACTGATGTGATTCAGAAAAAAACTGAGTTCAGACTCGTAGTTTCAGTACCACTTAATTGAAATTACAAAAAATAGTTAATGTATAGAAAAAATGCCCTTTGCGAGTTATTAATGGAAATGCCATCTATCAACACCTGTTTCTACTACTACTCCTTTACTTTTCAGGCAACACTACTCTGGAACGCAATGCGCTTGGAGATTAGGAAAGTCTATAATAAAGAGACTTTTAAGAGATTGATCAAAGATCAGATTTTAAATCCTCTGCCGTGGATTAGACATCGTCACGGGAACAGTATAAGAATCATTATTAATTTATTGTTATGTATTACCTTTTATTTTTATGTATTATTATAGCCGTAATTTTACTCTTCACATCTAAAAATTATTGTATAGGTGGTACCCAACACAACTTCTCACCTACAACACCATGGGTTGACTGGGAGAGAATGCCCCATTGCAATAAGTTCACCCTTTGTAAGCCTAGCTTGTAGGTTTACAATAAAGTTTATAGATAAATAAATATAGTCTAGATACAGAAACTTTACAAATTATACTCACGTCTATCTATAAACCTGTATGTCCCGATAAACCCTGATGCATTGGATGCCTTTTCACCGGAATTCAACTCCAATACTAGAAGCGGTCCAGGAGAGTACAAAGCTGGTGGTGCATCAGCTCGACTTCCACAAAGAACCCTAGACCAAGCAGAGTATTCATTGATCCCAGGGGGGCCTGGTCCGTGGATGCCACCTTCGGAGTAGACCTTGAGATAGTCACCGCGTATGCAGCTGTAACAATAATATAGGTACATAAATATCATTTCTGTACATGGTACAGATTATAAATAAAAAAGTTCAAGTGCGTAAAAGGTAAAATAACAAATTGCCGAACTCATATTTATCAAAGACACCAATGATCAAAAACATAAAAGTTACAATTTTCGAGTTTTACATTTTCTTTGCTTGATGTGTATTTGACCCATGTTTGATATTTTAATCCTAAATATCATAAACATTATAACCCTATAATACTATTGTTAATATATGTTATAAATTTAAGATGATGTGAGTGTAATAAATTAGTAAAAAAAAGTATTGAATATTTTTATAATTTCTCAAAGAAATATATGTAGTTACTATTATGTCAATGACAAATTTCGTAACATTGAAAAAACCGTCAAACGTCCTGCTCCGGCCTACAGTTTCATTATTGATAAAATGTTCATTAGATATTGCGAAGTGATTCAGCAGAAAGATCTTATAACAACAAATTAAAAGATGACGTAGCAAGCCTAATGTATGTGACCGTAAAATTGGATCAATCAAGAGCATGCCTCTGTTTCGCTAGGGGCTTGATCGTAAACGTAATAGGATTTTTTCGACGTCTGCTATTTTCGATTTTAATTAGGACGCTTCGTTCGTGGAATTGGTTCTGTGGTGTATTACAAAAGGATTTACTGTCCAATTAAAGGGGCATTGTGGGGTAGTTATCATTTGTGGAGTCAATGTTGTTTATAGTGAAACAAAGGTAAAAAAATACTCGTAGGAATAAGGACACTGAATAAAAATAGAACGGTTAATATATCAATTTTTACTGACTCTCTTTTACTGGCACCCAAAGAGGTTAAAAATACATGTATTTAGATGTTAAATATAGTTCAATTTTACAAAGGCAGCTAGTCAATTTGCTTTTGGCCAGTCTGCTCACATTGTGAAAGACCCGAGCCCATCAATGAGATACTTGTGAAGAATAATAATACGGCCTCCGATTATAAAATAGTACTATGCAGTGCGTAACTTAAATTGCATAATAGGCCAATTTTCAACCCAATAGGCTTAACTTCTCATAAAGCTTATTAACCAGAGTACTTGTTAGTTCTGTGTAGTGAATAAAGTTTCAATAGGTGCAGCTGAGAAGTTCTCTTCATTCACATTTATAACTGCACGTTTACAGTTTATTAATACAGATTTCTGTAAGTGTTCATGACGCGACTTTACGTTTTAATTAATGTGAAAAATGTAGGTTAACAGAGCACGTACATTACAAACTACCGTAAAAATTTTCTTCTAAAATTTGTGAAAAAGATAACCTTAATAAGCATAAAAATTAATTCGGCAACGCAAAAATCGTATGAAGGAAAAGTGAAACTTTTCTATACTACTTTGAATTTTTTTTACGTTAAAAAAACTAAAGTCGTTTAAAAGTTTCTAATTTATCACAATATTATATTTTATATTCAAAAGACTTTTAGTTATTTTGTAGGTATAATATTATAAACAAAAAAAATATTTATGGGAAGTATCACCGAAATCTTTTTTCTAGTTTCCTTATTTACAAAAATACAGCCTGTTATAGAATAGAATGATAAAAAATATGACAAATATATGTTTTGGCTTTTTCATACAAAGCGTAGCGTATTTTTATTTTTTTGGAAAAATTTGGCCATTGTGGGGTGCTTCAAACAATTATATTATCATTCGGTTTGGCATATTCAACTCGGTAAAGAAAGAAGCAAAACATTAATTTTATCGCTAAATAAATATAAAGAAAACCTTTAGCCATTTTTGTTTGCTCTTTATTAAGTACTTACTAGTGGATACCCGGCGTGTTCTACTTTACGCAAAGAATATTTGTATGGGAAAAGTTGAAAATCGAAAGTGTGAAAATGATTGTTTTAGTGGTCTCAAATCAACTTCACATTATTGCCTCTCAAATGAAACCAGTTTGAAGCACATCGGTTGGATGGTTTCAGAGTCTATAAAGGTCATCTTTTATATCATAGATTTATTAAATAGTTTTATTGTATTCAATAGTTGGCTGGCTTCAACCCATTAATAGCCCGCTACTGAGCACGGGTCTCTCCTCTTGAGGAGGCCTGGAGCATACTCCACCACGCTGCTCCAGTGCAAATTGGTGGAGGGGTTAGTGGCCAGCCCAGGTGCCTGAAGTTTTCATGCCGCCCAAGGGCATCTAACTTGGCTTAACAATTTTTATCTGACGATAACAACCGGGACCGACGGCTTTACGTGTCCTCCGAAGCACGGAAATGCTCAAGAAATGTTTGCCACTAGCATTTACCATTCAACTATCGAAGAACAGAACAACGAAAAAGTCATAACTTTACTGTAGAAGAAATGTCATTTTAAAAATTTTGGTGAAAGTAAATTTAAAAATTTTGTCAACATTGCAAAATTTGACAGATAAAATTGAAACTATCGTAAAGTAACTTTACTTCAATAAATCTGACAGCACACGTAGCAGTTACCTACATTGAAATTTTGTGTATCTACCTGTGAAAATTCACGTGAAGACAAGAAAATAAATATCTTTTTGAAACACAGTGTGCGTTACTGGTCATTGTGGTTGATGGGTTTTATAAATAACTTTCTTGACATTTAGTTCAAGTAATTCTTTGGAAAATAATCAGCATTTCTTTAAACAACATTCTTTAAATAAGTTTCTTTAAAAACCATTCCTTATACATTAAAAATATCAAGTGGATTGCCTGCTCAATTGTCAGCTACTGAAATAAAAATAATAAGCTTGCAATCTATTCTCTGAATTAAAATACTACAGAAGAAATTAAAAAACTATAGAGAATTAAAAATTATAGATACCGTGATATGTTTTAAGTTATGTTTAGTTTGTTTTTTTAAACAAATAAATTAATGCTTGGCTACAATCCCACCTGATGGAAAGTGGTGAGTTATGTGATATGTTACCTAAAATACTCGCAAAATAATCTTCCACTTAGAGAAACACTCTATCAAGTTGAGTAAGAAGAATCACTTCCTTCAATATAAGGAAAAATGATACAAATGGCACACAATTAATTGGTTCGTACTTGATTGGAACATCTCTAATTGATTTTTGGCGCATATAAGTGGACTTATTTTTGTATTACAATACTTTTGTTTTATTCGCTCTAAATATTGTATTTTAATCTCGAGTAATTAACACGATGAAAGTGACATATTCCTAATAAATATTTATAAAATTTAAAAACAAGTATTTTATTTATTATATTTACAGAATCAATGGATATTAACACGTTTAATGTCTACTAATAATAATGTTTTATTTAATAATCTAAAATTCTAACAAAAAAAAACCAACTTCAAATGATGTAATCCTTTCCAATAACAATAAAAAAGAATCATCAAAATCTGCTGGCGTGATATAGTCGTCCATTTGTCGCGCACATACTTAATGAAAATTTAATTTTGTATTGTTATCTCATGGATGCCATTATTAGATCTCGATAAAATTTTAGTGGAACTACACGACAAGCACCAACTTTCGATTAAAAAAGAATCATCAGAATCGGTTCACCCAGTCCAAAGTTCTGAGGTAACAAACATTAAAAAAATACAGACGAATTGAGATCCTCCTCCTTTTTTGAAGTCGGTTAAAAATAATAATTAGCACAAAAGATCTAGACACGCGGTAGCGTATCAAGCCACGTTCAAGCTAACAGTACTGGCGAGCAGCACCGTGTGTTACACAAACCATTTAGAGGCACTTTTGACCCCCTCATTACTCGAAAACTATTCCACATATACCTGTTAAACTTGGCTCATTTATTGAAAAAAAGAGTGAGACTGGAAACCGGAATGATGAGAAGGAATAGAGAGAGTCAAAGTTTCAGAGGAACGTAAGTCCCGTTCATGAGTACAAGAAACATACACCTTAAATAGGAGGGAGAGAGCGCATCGAAAAGAGTAAGAAGTATACTGCTTTGTCTTCGTTTGCGAATAGTAAGCCAATTAAGCTGACGTCGAAAAAAGGAAACATGGTCAAACTTACGAAGACAAAATATGAAACGGATGCAATTGTTGATGAGGCGATCCAGTTTATTAATAAAAGATCTTCATTGAGATCAGTAGTACACACATCACCATTAAATAACGCAAACGTCAAGTAGTTCACTTCAGCGAAGTCGATAGCCCGTGGTTCACATTTGACATTTGACAACTGACACTGACAAAAATTTAAGTGAATGATAGTCATGATGGCGGCATGGGCATTCGAATTGGTAACATCAGAGCGGAAGATTATGACCATGTGATATCGAAATCGCTGCGTTTGCCATTATTTTTTAGTTATTATGTAATTCGAGTATATCAGTGGAATCAATTGTGATTTTCGTGAAAATAACTTCATAAATGATTTGTAATCCGAATATATCAGCGCAGTCAATTGTGATTTCGTGGAAATATAATAATTTGATAGGTGATTTGAAATCTGAGTGTATCTACGCGATCCGTTGTGATTATATTGTGTTATTTAGATATCCAAATAATCAATTCAAAATAGTTTGTTATTCCAGTAACAAGTTTTGAATAGCTCGTTATTAATAAAACAATGTTAATTAATTTCATATCTTGCTTATTTCCATAAGCTACAACGATAATAACATCGAAGAAGAGATTGGATTCCCCGCAATTGTAATGCCGGCTTCACATTTACTGCGCGTATCGCGCGCGACGGCACGGCGTGAACGCACCACGAAGTGCGACCAAAGTCCACACTTGCAATCTTTGCAGTTTTCACATTAACGGGGGAAAGTGTTTAGATATATAAGTTACTCTATCGAGGGGCCATACTGCTGCTTCCCTCGTGTTATGCGCATTAGCGTAGTACAGTTAAATAAAAAATAAAAATAATTAAGAGGGCCTGGAGAAAACTTTCGTCTTTTTGATTCTGTTCATGTTAATTTTATTTAACACAAAACAACGAACTAAGCGACGCGCTAGTGTGAAGACTAAGCGTGTCCATGTTACATTCGCGCTTAGTGGTCCCTTTACGTGGCACCAAAATCCAACAAAAATCGGGGAACAATGCGGGAAGTCGCGAAAAATGTGTGAAACGGTTCCACACTTTTGGACCTTTCGCGGAGACGCGCGTGATTCGCGCAGTAAGTGTGGAGCCGGCATTACATACGATAGGTCAACAATCTCTTAGTAGGATGATAAAATACTCTGTAATGGAGATAGTTATCGGTTACCCATTGACGGTCGCAAACAAGCAATTGATCTTCAGAATGGGACCATAGGATTTCTCGTTTGTCATAAATGATACAATCGCGACAATTCCTTTTATCGTGGAGCTTTTATGAGAGGTCTCTTCTGTAATCTCGAATCGTTTAATATAGTTTTTACTATTTGTGTTTGAAAAGAGGTGAATGTTACGAGTTACGATAACACAAACAAAGTATTTGTTTAAAATATTATGGGATTTTTTCTAAATAGCTAATAATCAGTTCTTATATCTTATAGTTAATATAAAAGTAATAAATAGATAAATCATAAATAACGCTGCACACTCACAGCTTTACTATACGATTCCCTATGTCATGGGTGCCATGGATAAGACAAGAACACATACACACAAAGACCAAGAACAGAAATGCATTATTCCTCGCTGCCTCGCTGTAAATCGAAATGCCATTAAAAACATAACTTGTAAAAAAACCAAGTCTCGCAACTCTGTTCTTCTACGGTGAAAATTTGTGAGATGCATGTAATACCAAGTCGGTTAATTTATTCAGTCCCTACTTAAGGGTCCTTCTGTCTTAAGTTATTACGTAATTAGCTAACCTAACAACATCTTTAAGTGACCATATCAATATTAAAAATCTTTTATGTTCTAAATAAACAGATTGACTTGGCCATCGCATTAAAACGCAATGTATCTAACAAGTAATACATATTACATATTAAATTAGACTGTTTTGTGCGATTGCCAAGTCAATCTTTTTATTTAGAACATAAAAGATTTTTAATATTGATATGGTCACTTTAAGATGTTGTTAGGTTAGCTAATTACGTAATAACTTAAGACAGAAGGACCCTAAAGTAGGGACTGAATAAATTAACCGACTTGGTATTACATGCATCTCACAAATTTTTACGGTAGAAGAACAGAGTTGCGAGACTTGGTTTTTTTACAAGTTATGTTTTTAATGGCATCTCATTTCTTTTTGTAGTTAGTCCTACTTTTTTCCTTTTCAGTACCTTCTATCTTCAATACTAACAATTTCGGGCAATATAGTCTTTTTTTATGCTTTGAGCAGGCAAACGAGCAGACAGGTCACCTGATGGTAAGTGATCACCGCCGCCCATGGGCATTAGCAACATTGGGGGCGTCACCAACTCGTTGCCGGCCAAGAAGATGACGATAGGTCCGCTTCTTGAAGGACCCCAGGTCATAGCTTAGAGTCTTAGAGGGAACACCGATGCAAGTAGTTTGTTCCACATGACAGTTTAAACGTGCGAGGTAGAAAATGACGTGAGAACCGAACTGTGGACGGACGCCCAGGTATCCAGGTAGTATTGGTGGAACCTGGTACGTGATGTGCGATGAAGAAAATTAACTGTAGGTTTTAAGCCAAACAGTTCTTCAGAACATTCCGCATTGTACAGACGGTAGAATGCGCAGAGAGAGCCTACATCTCTCCTCAACTCAGGCGGTTTTAATCCATCTGTAAGCTTGGGATCGTCGACAAGACGAATGGCTAGCCGTTGAATTCGATTGAAGGGATCCACTTGGCCAGCCGGCTCCATACTGAAGTACCGTGAAGTACAGTTTAGCTCTATTGAGCACTCCCAATTTCTTTACCAGCTAGTTTGGCCTTTCTAAGTGGTCCCGTAGTTCTAAGTGGTACTCCGTAGGAAGGCAGCTTAGACAGTAATGCCTTATGCTACACTCTATCGAAGGCCTTTGCAACATCCAAACTTACAGCCAATGCTTCTTCCTTGCACTCGATTGCTTCTGCCCAGCAATGAGTAAGGTATACTGAAAGATTGCCAGCTGATCTGCCGTGGCGGATACAGTATTGACAATCACTAATCAGCTGGCGATCTTCTAAATACCGGAGCAGTTGGGTGTTTATTTTACACTCCATTAGTTTGGAGAGCAGAGAGGTTATGGCGATTAGTCTGTAATTGGATGGATTTGGCCTGTCTCCTTTTTTGGGAATAGTGCGGATCAAAGCTACCTTCCATGAAGACGGCACGATGTCGGCAGAGTAGGAGAGTTGCAATAGGTGCGTTAAAACACAACAGCAGCACAACAGCAGGTATACCATCTGGCCCATTCGACTTGTTGATGTCAAGGGAAAAAAAGCTTGTCAGGCATCAGCTCACTACACTGCGGGATGGAAGCCGGTGTGTTACCCCCGTCAGCAACAGTCAAATTCGACGCAAAGAGTTTGCCCAGTATTTCGGCTTTCCCTTTTACGGTGTGGGCCAAAGGTATTATCTGCTCTACGCAAAAGAGGAAGGGACTATGCATAGAAATTGCCTTGAATGGCTTTGACTAGAGACCAAAACGCTCGGCTACCACACGGATAGCTCAGCAGTCTCTTGCCGGTTCTGTTTATGTGCTTGAACTTTGCTTTGGAGATTTGCTTCTTTGAGGACCACGAGGCAGCATTAAATTTCTTTTTCAGCTGACTCACAATGGTGCCTCCGAGTTCACGCGCCTCTACCCAATCCTGATAAGCAAATTTCTTCAGGTTTATTGCCTTTAAGCAGTTTATGTCACACCAGGCTTAGTTTTTACCACCAACGAGTGCCACAGAGTTTGGAATGTAACATTCCATGCCCTAGAGTGCCACATCGGCTATGGAAAGAGTACAAGCATTGGGATCAGCTGAGGAGAAACAGATGCGCCTCCACAGGTAAGATGAATAAAATTCCCGCAAACCATCCCAGTCCGCCGATCCAAAATACCAGACTCGGCGAGACGCGCAAGGTCGCCGATCAACGGGTCGTGCCAACCGTACCAAAGATCGTACGAGGCAGTGATTAGACGAACCAAGCGGCGCCTTGATGGATACAGCATAATCGTTATGGTGGGAGGTAAGCAGGAGGTCCAAGGTGGAAGCAGCATGTCGTCAATGTCAGAGATCTGGGTTGGACTGGACACCAACTGACTGAGCAGATTTTCCTGCGTAGTCTGTTGTACGTGATCCTAGCCATTCAACATGATGGGCGTTGAAGTCTCCCAGGACCACTACTTCAGCACGGGGATCTGTTCTTGCACATAGTCGATCGCCCCTTGAACGTGCTTGTCGGGTCGAGTACTGCCGATGTAGACACGCGTTTGGCCGCCATGGTCTACGCGTACGCGGATAGTGGACAGGTCTCTTCCTTCAAGAAAGTCGAGACGTGGACAACAAATATCATCTCGAGAAAACAGACACACACCGGCGTGTGGTATATATTTGTGTTCAAATTTGTATCCCGGAAAATGAAGGTAAGATGTCTCTTTCAAGTGTCCGTTTCAAGGTGATAATGAACGGCGTTGAGGTTTGAGTGTAAGCCCCTGATATTGCAAAAATCCACTTGAAATGTGGAAGAGGGTGCCGCTGATTTTAACCTTTTTTCTTTTTTGGACTTTCTCATTTTTATTTGCAGGAAAGAAATGGAAAAGTAGGAGTGGTGCATTGTCGGCTCTACCCGAGTCAAAGTGTAGTGATAAAAACTATCTCGGCAAGGTGGGTAAACTGAGTTACTGGCTCGGCGGAAAGAAGGACCCCCGATCCGACCCACGATTAAAGTCCTCGTCCACATCCGGCTCCCCAACCGGCAAGAAAATCAATCGTCGGGCTTTTAACATTGGCGGCAGCTTAACAGCCTCCCAGGGCGGGATCACTTGGGTTCGGGTCCCCTACAACAAACGTGCACCAGCGGTAACGTTTCATTGGCTCTCCCTGGCCGCCGAGTCAGTCCATCATGCCCAACCGCACGAGAACAGTTGTTAATGACTTTTTCCTTGATTTATACACTAAACCCTAATTGTGTCCTAAAGGAGATGTTCAAAAAATTTATGGGGGCTGGTCCTAAATTTGTACAAAGATTGATAGATAGATGGATGGATGGATGGATTGGTTGGATGTGGAGATAGTGAAAATTATTCCGATTGTGACAAGGTTGTGAAAATAAAAAAAGGTACCTCCCTTCTTTTTTTATTTGTGTTTGAATTTCCGTAGATAGATAAAAAGCTTGCCACACTGGGCACTTTTAAGTTCTGGCAACTCTAACCTGACACTGACGGTGACATTGAGTGATGTTTTAAAGTTGACATTTTGTTTTGATCATGGATGTATTACTCTAACTGGATAAGTAACTTATAATAAGTAATATATATAATTAATTTTTATATATATTTTTATTTTATAGACTATATTTTGTTGACAATATCAAATGTTCTTAATAAGTAATTTATCATTTTATAATGTTTTAACTAATTTGGCGTTGGTAACTGTATACTTGCATGTTGCTCTAAATTGTAATTTTGTATTGTATGTCGCTTTTTAAACTTTAGAGGTTTGCACCTGTAATTGAGGTGACACTTAGCATAGGTAGTCAAAAATTGTGTAAATAAATTGTATACCATAGTGTACACTTTGTTGGAGCAACTATTAAAATAAATAAATAAATATCAGAAGGACCATTTTGTATTGTGACCATGTTATCTATAGTCCCAGGATATATCATTAGATTGTGATTGGGTGTGTGTGTGTGTGTATTATATAGATTGTGTACGATAATTTTCAATTTACTCTTAATGGAATAAATTATATTCGGTAATTTGGAAGAATTTCTAATAAAATCAATATTATAATTCTTACCACCAGAAAAATTACCAATAGAATACATTTTGGAGAACCATACCAAAATAGGACACAATTTTTCTAAGTAAGTGTGGACACCCTACAATTGTGAAGGACAACCTCAATCCGGCTTGTAATTGGTCGAATAGCCCTTCGCATATGACGTCATCGATCTTCAGGTACCTCTACAAAGTCAGTGATCCAGATAGAGTAATATATCCATGGTTTGCATGGTTCAGTCCAATATTGACATTTGACAATTGAATTTGATTGATTGACAATTGACACTACACTGACAGTTACTAACATCAAACTAGGATTTATGTCGTTTCGTTTCATGTAATGTTATTATTTAATACATTTACAACACCGATTTACAACGTTAAATATAATAGTTACGTATTGAAAACATAATAATATAATAGGTGGACCTCAGATATGTTCATAATTCGTGAAAAGGACGTATGTACCTGTTAGAAAAAAAAACCTTTGCGTTCCTTTCCACCTTCAAATTATGACGAACATATTTCATCAATTTTCTAAAGTATGGAGGTTCAATTAAATATACGTTTTAAAATTTCAAGTAGATTAGAAAATATGCTTTCAAATGAAATATAAATTACGGCTGTACAAATTTCTTTGGAATAAAGGGCCACTTTTGAACATCTCCTTTGAAGCTTCTATGTCTGCTAGAAGTGCCTTAGAGTTTTGATGATCGGTCAGTGAGTGACAAAATTAAGAAACTTTGACTAGTTATAATTCTTAAACTACGTGTTCAAATAGATTGAAATTTGAAATATACCGTGTTTATACAATGCCTGCTTGGTTACTGAAAATTCAGGCTTCTAGCTTTATCCACAACGAAGTTATAGGCCTTATAGGGGTTCGAAAATGGCCTGAACTGCTTCGAGAAAAGGATGGTACGGCCGTACCGCTTTTTCTTGCTCGACTTGGCGGGGGCACTGCCGTGCCCCCAGATGTACCGAACGAATTGTGCGGGCGACCTGCGGTGCGGTGGGCGACTAAAACAAAAGCATGAACCAGTATGGCGCAAGTCACGGAGTCGAACGGCAGACACGGCGAAGAGTGCAGTTAACGAAACGGGTTAGTTGTTTTCGCTGCAATAACTGTACACTGAAACTTTAAGTGCCGAAATACTAGCTAAGCCAGCTAATATATATATTTGGAAGTCTGTTCTGGCCACACACAGCATAAATATAAACATGTAGTGAAGATTGTGGGAAGAAATAAAAATAATTCCTATTCAAATAGCTTTGCTCTCACTAGTTCGATTCGTTATTATAGTTCTATCGTCAAATTAGTAAGATTTATTTTCTCATTTGTTCAACCGTGGAACTAATTAATGAATTTAAAAATATATCTACTCAAAAGGATCTACTGATTGGATCATTCTCTCATTTTCATGTCATGTATTCCCCAATATCTTTCAATTATTATGTCTTCAACCAAAAAACTATTATTTTCCAACAATAAGTAATATCGAGATAACTTTGTCAGACATTTCGCGCTCGACCTATCTGTTCGCGGCTGGGAACGTCCGTCCCGTGGCCGTACGCGCCGCCCATCCCCGTGGCCAGGCCGTTAAAGCCACCGACGCTTACAAATGAGGCAATCTGTCTTAATGCTCAGTGTTTCTGCACAAAATCCCTTTGAACTCTTGGAAAGTCAACGGATATTGACTCCAACAGGTCTTTAAGGAAATCTGCTGTCAATATTAGCCGTCTGCAGGTTATAGGTCTAACTAATTGTACATTCTGGCTCTATTATAAAAAAATAGCCGAAAAAGGAGCAGACCCACCTCATGATGTGGATGATCTGGTCAAATACATCAGTGACATTAAAAGCGTCATTGAAAGAGGATAAGGAAAGAAAAGAAAGATAGAAGACATTTACTAGGTGTCTGCCTCTGTAATTTTGTAAAAGCAGTTGTACGAGCTTATAACCTCATTAGTTATTAATGCGTAAGATAGCAAAACTAATAGAACTTTATTTTATTCTTGTTGCAAATAGTAATTTGTCAACTTAATCACTCAATACTACTCACAATTTAAGCATATCAGAAAAATTTAGAACAGGTTAGGTAGGTAAAAATTTATTTTTAAAATGTTCTTCCTTTTATGTAGTTAGCTGGGACGTTCAAATAAAGATAACTTATTTTGTATTAATTAATGATACTCAAGTAGGTGAATTTGTTTGTATGACATCGGTTTTAACTTAGAAAATATTTAATTACGTAACCTTAAGCTTCCCTTAAGCTTTCATTTTATGGTTTTTATAATTCCTTAAATTAGAAGCATGTACCTATTTATTGCAATTACTTCTCTTCGAGGAACTTCCATCCTTACGGATATTATCTATTATCCCGTGGGAACAGATCCATTTCCTGGGAAACAAATTCTTAGATAGTAACTTGTAATGAAGTTATTAATATTCTAAGATTCAAACTAATGTTATTCTCTAGTGTATTTTGACCTAATATTGCTTCTGATAGACATAAATCTATACTATAATAAAACTCAAAGGGCAAATTTTCAGTACATTGAATATTTTTTAAAAATTTTGATTAGGGGGCACTTCAATAATGTGTTAGAGCACAAAAACATTTTTTTTAGAATTATTGTCTGTCTGTCTGTTTGTCTGTCCGGGCATCACATGAAAACCCCTGAACGGATTTTGATGAAAATTGGTAAAATTGTAACTAATACTCCGGGTCATATTTTAGGATACTTTTTATCCCGGAAAATTAAAAGGTTTCCCTGGGAAATGCGATAAAAGTGTGTATGGAAAATTATACATCAACCGATTTGCTTCAAATTTGCAACAAATGTTCCTTGCTTAAATTGATGAAACATGTGTTTTACAGTTTTTCAAAATTTTGCAAGACAAAGAAAAAAAATACAAATGAATGTGAATATTGCTTATTTTTCAAATATCTATTTTTTATTTTGTTATTAAGAGCATATTGTTTGCGTATCTATGTCCTCCAATATAATTTCAGCATTTTATAAACACCTTGGAAGTGATAGAAAAACGCAAATTAAATCAGTATAAGTAAACGATATCCAACAAATAATCGTTTACTATCTTGGCCACTAGATGGCTCTGTATTTGTTGATTCACACCAACGACTCTGTGATTTCGAAATAACTGCATTTTTCATGTTGTAAATCGTTACCTTCACAATATTAAAACGTAAAAATGAGCTTTTTAATTTTTGTTTGTCTGTTTGTTTATCTTCATTAATCTCTGAAGCCACTGAACGGATTTCAACAGGACTTTACTACGATATCGAGTCTTCAACTTAAATTATAGGCAATTTTTTAGGGTTCCATAACAAAGCGAGAAAATAAAATATGAGTTAATTTGTTTTAAACATACAAACTTACGTACTTATTTTTTACTTTACAATAATTCAAATACACATAAATAAAATTGAAGTGTCTGTCTGTGATTTCTAAATAAATGATTTTTCAAGTTGTAAATCTATACTTGCACGATACCAAAACCGAAAAACGAGTTTTTCAATAGAAATAAATAGAAATAGAAATAGGGTTTTCCACTTAAAGGGTTCCTTGGGGATATGCTATGAAAGTTTGTATGGGAAAATAAAAAAATGAGTCAATTTGTTTTAAACTTACAAAAACCTTTTCTTCGCATAATATAATAAGGCATACATGTGCATTTCTTAGTTTATTTCTATTTTGCAAGATGGAGCTTGAATATGGCATTGACATATTTTTTTTACTTAATATCTATTTTTATATTAACTTTGTTTTTAAAAAAATAATTTTATTGTCTTTTTTTATGGCTTGCAACGTAAATTTAGCATTTTTTATATTTCATCCTGGAAGGGGTTGAAAATCGTAATTCAGTTGTACGAACAGTTGACATTGAACAAATTGAATAATTTATCATCCATCCATCCATCAGCCCTTGGAGGTCCACTGCTGGACATAGGCCTCCCCTAACTTGCGCCACTCTGACCGGTCCTGAGCCTTCTGAATCCAGATAATCTATACTATAATAAAACTCAAAGGGCAAATTTGAATTACAGGTACATTGAATATTTTAAAAAATTTCGATTAGGGGGCACTTCAATAACGTGTTAAAGCACGAAAATTATTTTCTTTAGAATTATATAATAGAGTCTGTCTGTCTGTTTGTCTGTCCGGGCATCACATGAAAACATAAGATTAGCATAAGTAGTTAATAAGTACCTAATTGTCATTGGTACATTGCGCATTGCCTGACATGCACTTGCTATGGTTTTTTGAAGTTAAAACTGTGAAAGTTGTTAATTAGTATGTTTTTTTATGGAAATAGCCGGCAAACAAGCTGACGATCCACCTGATGGTAATTGGATATCGTCGCCCATGGACATCAGCAACACCAAAGGCATCACTGATGCGTTGCCGGCCAAGAAAGAGAGAAGAAAAAGAAAGAAAAAACTGGCTTTCAAGCCCCCAGCCGGAACACGAGTCGTTTGGCGGCTGACTTATGCTCAAGGGTGGTAGCTATCTAGATGAACCCCATCGAGAAATAATAATAGTAATAATGGTATTAATGTACAATTAAAATCAATAATACCAATATAATCCATCGAGGGGCCTTACCACCAGCGGGCCGGATTTAGTCGCCTCTTACGACACCCATCCAGCGTGGGATTGGGGTTAGTATTCTAAGCCACCCTAATACGGCTAAAATGTAAAACAAAACAAAACATTAAAAACAAAATAACTGTAACACAATTGTTTGGTAATACAGGATGTAAGGCTAAGGGCTAAAACTAGAGGTTATAAGTTTGTATGAATCTTCGTCATCTTCCATAGCCAAAAACAACAATTAACTGTGAATTTTTTTTTTGGGAAATTCATCTCACTTAGAAACTTCATCATTTTAGAACACACATGTGAAAACATACCGCCATGTTAGCTTTTCGCTACAAACAAAAATTAACTATAAAAGATTTTTTTTTCATCTGCTAAGGGCTAAAGGATGAAAGTTTGTACGGGTTAAGAGAAAATAATTTTCATTTGACTTCAAATTTTTCTTAGATTTTTTTTATGATTAGTAATTATTAAATTTAAAAGAGATGAAAAATGTTTTTTGTTACTTTTTTATCTAAATAGCCGGCAAACGAACAGATGAGTCACCTCATAGTAAGTGGTCACTTTCGACATTAGCAGCGCTAAAGGAATCACTGATTCGTTGCTGCCCAAAAAAGAAAGGAAGGTACGTTTTTGTGTATTCTGTAAAATGACAATGTAAATTTAAAAAAAAAATCTCAGGCTCTAAAAAGTTCAACTATTTTGGGACCTTTCATATGGATGGGTCATTAATGGTTCACTATTGAGCATGGCTCTCTTCCCTTGAGGAGGCCTATACTCCACCACTTTGCTCCAGTGCGGATTGCTGGAGGGATTAGAGACTAACCCAAGTGTCGGAAGTCATTGCGCCGGGCGAGGGCCTCCGACATGTCATAACGACTGTTATCTTACGACAATAACCAGACCAACAGCTTTACGTGCTCTCCGGAACACAGAGAGCTCAAGAATTTTTTGCCACTAGCGGTCACCTATCCAACTACCGATCGCGCTCGATTACTATTAGGACCAACACAAGCCGCGGCATCCGGGCTATGAGCTTCTCCCAATGGATAATTAATGGGTTCTAACATGTCATTTATGCTGTAATTTTGGTGAAGAGTTTGGTATCTTGCTGACTACCAATCACACTAGAATATCAGATCGTAGTTATCATTTTATTGTTTTAGCAATTTTAGAGTGCATGATACAACACTAGAGATTTGTTTAATATTTCACTCATTTACATAATACATTATACTTACTAAGTGTAGGTGTAAAAGCTTCAAGCTTCAACCCAAAATGGGCTAATACAAGGCACGGATCTTCTCTCCTTATAGTCCGGACAAGTTTGTTCTTAATTTACGAAAAACATGTTTTATAATGAAGGCATCTTTATTTTCAGCGTACGAAGTCGCGGGTAACAGCTAGTGTAATAAATATATTTTAACTTATGTCGATGACGAATCCTAAGGAACCAATATTTCTAGAAAATTAATCTTATATAGAATTAAAGTGAATCTTATATAGAATTGCATAAAATGCTAGTAAAAACTTTATTTCACATGTAAACGCCGAAAAAAATGTACCGATCGATCAGCGTTATTTACGGGAACGTTTATAAATCGCGGTATTTCTGAGAACCAGAATGCGATTCTTAAGACGTGCATACATCGTCGGAAAGCAGTCTCGACAGACGTAATGGATTGCTTTGTCGTTGTTTTTCTCTCATTTCTTGTAATGAGGCTGTGCACTAAGATGTTATGTTTTCCTTTACATGCTGGCTTTAGACGAGAATGTATTGTGAAACTTTAACGTGTGTGTCGTGAGACGGATTTATGTGACGTTTATTTCTACACTGAAGACAAGGGAGGGCTGTTGAGAACATTTACGATCTTCTATATTAGCATTTAACACTGAATGATTTGTGAGTATACAAATGCATAGTTAATGAAGTATAAGACTTAAAACTCTCGTTATTTCTAGTCTGTGTATTTGTGTACTACATTAACGTTTTTTACAAACTTCATTTTGTTATAAAGTGCCCTACTACATACAAGTATTAGCCAGTGGGGTAAATTTTACCTTAGTTAGTAAATTAGTATTTACAAGAAAATTCGCAATGAGCCGCTGGTTCTGTCAGTGACATCAGACCCTGAGACTCTGAGAGACCGTTGTGATCAAAATAATTAGTATCCGCGAAGATTTAAGTGTACAATTTACCTAAAGTTTTTAAACTGAGAATTTTTTTTTAATATTTTTTGTTAAACTAGCTCTTGGTGTACCCAAGAGTACGAATCCATCCTAATAGTACTAAGCAATTCGTAGATCCAAACCGAAATAAATAATTTTAATTAATGCTATATTACCCACTTTCCAAATTTTCAAACTTCTGCTAATTAAGTCTACTATTATTGTATTTCCAATTCGCTATCATGTTAAAACAACAATGGCCTTGTTTCCCTGTCCATGACAGGTTTTAGATTTTTGTAGGATCGTAAAATCCGCTGGACTTTTTGCCAGTGCTTCGAATTTTTCCGCGGCTTTTAGAGCTCCCAATACAAAAACTTGTTTCGAGCGCAGTTCATTGAAGCGTATACTCTACATACTTTATTTCGCTTCACATTACCTATACGAGTACGTATATATTGACTTTATACCTACATTACAAATTCTCTTGAATATCTTATTCCTACTGATAGATTCATGAATCCGCAACCAAAACGGGTGAAGCTAGATGCTTAATTGACAGTCAGTACCTACGTACCATTCATAAATAAATCCTCCACTATAAAGAATTTGGATAGTTCCAACCCTAAGTTATATGTAAACCTATTGAAAGTTGATATTTTTCTCACTTTAATTGTGAGGATCGGTATTATTGTATAGCCTGAAGTTAACTATAACGAATTTTCAAAGATTGATTCTGCTTAAATATAAACTTAAATACACGCAACCTTATAAACTGACCCACTCAAAGTGTATCCGTATATAGTGTGCATCGCTAATGGAAACTCACCGTGAATTTTTCCAAAGTTGCATCACTAGTGTAATGTTTTTGGGCGTTCCAACTGAGTGTACGTTTCTCTGGTAACGATTGGATGCAATGGTTTTGGGGATTCGAATACGTTTTGTAATATTCAATACGAATACGAGTAGTACTGGTAGATTTTAAAAAATTACGTGCATAAGTATATCGGTGATACCTACATGAATAATGGTTTATTTTTCTTTGATGGATTAATGGACAAATTCTATGCATATTTTTGGATCTGCCATTGGTATCTACAGAAAAAATAAAGTCGTGTTTTAACTAGACATGATGTTTTACTGACTAGTTGGGAAAACCGACTATTCGGCATGTTTTCTAGTCGGCGACTAGTTGGCAAAAATTGCCGAATAGTCGGCATTAATTTTCGTTACTACATTACATCATTGCATCAGTAGAATGTGGCAATAATAATTTACAAGTTTGTACTTTTATTTCTAGCCGACTAGTCGGCAATTTTCTCACCGATTAATCGGCTAGTCGGCTATACGGCAAAACCCATACTTGGCCTATATCTAATTTTCAGCAATAATTATAATTTATCCAAGGAATGAGCCCACGGGATAGGAATATTTTGTATTTTAAATTATATACGTCTATCCAGAACCACGATAATTTTAAAATAAAATTGTTTTATGATTTATTTCCATTGTATGTTATTAATTAAGGTTTTGTTGTGTTAAACAATTGATAACACACTTTTTAAACACATAACATTAATATTCGTTTTCAAAAATAGAATTATAAAGTCGTCTAAACCCTTTTCAAATCTGACAGCAGCAGTCATTGTAATACAATTAGAATAAAACCACGAGTAAAATGAGCATTTTTTCGCTAGAATTGGAAGAATTGAATAAAATATAAAGCGTGATAGATTGTGGTTCTCTTTAAATATTAAATTATCTATTTTAGTATTTATGAGAAATCAGAGCCCGCGATAAGAAGCGTTCTCAAAGGAAAAATACCAGCGGTTATCTAAAATGAGATTGCAAAAAAGATTACAAAATTTCAGAGTACTCGTTAGGTTTCATAATGTGATTGCAAAGCTGTAATTCTCATAAATTTCAACAAACTACCATATATGTAAGTTTATGTTATTGTTTTACCAAACGGAAATTGCTTCGAAAATGCTTCGGAAGCAGATTTTTTCTTTAAAAAAACCGGCGCTTATTTGACGATTGCATGCAAACTGCACAATTAAACATAGAACAATAGGCTAACACGATGAACCCGTTCCGTGGACAGATTTCGTACTTTTACTACGCAAGATGCCAACAAGTTGCAAGCAAATGATAATTGATGATAGCGTGCGCATGACGTATGGCTACGTGGACATAAGGCCTTAGAATTTCATTAGCTCATAGCCATCACGTGAAGTAGTAGGAAAAATACTCAGTAGACAATGATAAAAGTAAAAAGATCTTTCAATACAACAGGTTATAGCTCTTATAAGAGAATGGCTCGATTTATGGGATCAGGAATATACCAGGACAGAGACACACGAGTAGAAACAGTGAAACAATAGTTTGTGGAGTACTACTATAGATTCTCGTTTTAACCAGAACTTAGCTTATCACAGAAATCATTTATTCACTGTCGCTATTATATGTAGTTGGTACAATATAAATTATGTTTGAGAAAATCTAATAAAGGGAGGATGAAATAATGCTTATACTCCAAACCTAATAATATAATATGTCGGAAATCATAAAATGTAACGTCAATCTGGAACAAGCTTGGGTGTATTTGGATGGAAGTTGAAGATGGAAGCACTGTGCTAATTGTCTACTGACATTTGAGTACACCCGGTAGCGGGGATAATCGAGGAGAACTAATGACTAGCCAGCCACCAACCAACAAGTATTCTGGAGACAGCCTCCGGGTCGAGTGGAACGCAACGTGTGAATTATTTTTAGAACGAAGTTCCTTGTCGCGCGTTATAAAAGGGGGCTAGACGGAAAAAATTCTTACGAAAAGTTGTGATTCAGAAAGTTGCACAGCGCCATCTAGTTTCATATTACTGAATCACACTGCTATGCTGAGCGCGTAAAACAATACTTAAATCGAAAGGAACTTCGTTCCATAATCACAGATTTGAATGTGATTTTCACTGCTAGTAAACTTAGAGTAACGTCTCGTATTCATTTTATTCAATCGGTAAAGAAATCAATAATTTAGGTAAATTTAAAGAATTTTTTAAATAAAACAATCTATAAACTTTTTTCGAGTGCCTCCAAATACATACATGTTCCCCGAAGCATAGCGAGGTGGGTACTATATTCATATATTTAGGGTAATTTGATAAAAATGCAAGCTACGAGACTTCAGTGAGTTTTAATAGTACCGGATAGAGGTACAACGTGTAGCAAACATTAATTTTCTCGTAATTGGCTTACGATGTGACGGGAATTGGGCCATTCGAGTGATATTTTTTTCCTAATGATTCAATTGGCATAGTTATTCTTTATTTTTCTTTTATTTTGCTCTTTAAATGGATTAGGTGGCTGTAAAGGCACGAGTAACAAAAATATGTAAGTAGTAATATTTATTTTTAACTGAATTTTAAGCATTTGTTTCGATGAAAGAAAATATCGTAAGGAAGCCTATTAAGACTTCATATTATTCTCAAAGGTTTCCCTTAGTATTCTCGTGGCTCTTACATGGCTAAGGCAATCTTAATTCCTTCACTTCTAAGAAGACTCAAGGCCACAAATGATACAATTCTTTGTATTATTATATTGTTAACCTAATCTAAAAAACTAGATCACAAATATGTATTTATGAGATGAGACAAAATTACATTACTAGTCTAGTATTACCTAATAATATATATTTTAATCTTTTTTGGAATTATTTAAATAATATTGATAAATAAAGCCTGGCAAATATATTTCAAATTAACCGGTGGTACACAAATAATAATTTGAATGGAGAATAAAAACGCCTACGGTAAATATATTTCAAGTCTTATCGGTTATTGGCGAAATAATTTGAATATTATTTTTCTCATCTGGACTACATTTTCAATTTGGAGTGATTTTGATTCACAAATTGAGAATTCAAGGTAACAAAACTGTGATATTTTTATACAAAACAATATTCTGTACTGTAAAATATTGATATTATCTTTAAAATGAATTGTACATTCAAGTTATTATAATATACGATTTTCTGATTTATTTCTGTACTAGCTGTTACCCGCGACTTCGTACGCCGAAAATAAAGATCCCTTCAATAAAAAACATGTTTTTCATAAATTGACAGCAAACTTGTCCATACTATGAAGAGAGGAGACTCGTGCCTTGTAATAGTCCATTATGGGTTGAAGCTAAAACACCTACACTTAGTACATATATCGTATTATGTAAATGAGTAAAATATTAAACAAATCTTTATTGTTGATAATGAAATGATAACTACGATCTGATATTGTAGCGTGATTGGTAGTCAGCAAGATACTAAACTCTTCACCAAAATTACAGCAAAAGTGACATGTTCTTAGAACCCATTAATTACCCATCGGGAGAAGCATTCATAGCCCGGGCGCAGCGGCTTGTGTCGGTTCTAATAGTAATCGATGAAGTTAAACAATAGCGAGCGCGGTTGGTAGTTGGATAGGTGACCGCTAGTGGCAAAATGCTTCTTGAGCTCTCCGAGCTTCGGAGAGCACGTAAAGCTGTCGGTCCCGGTTGTTGTCGTAAGATAACAGTCGTTATGACATATTGAAGGTCCTCGCCCGGCGCAATGACTTCCGACACTTGGGTTGATTTCTAATCCCTCCATCAATCCACACTGGAGCAAAGTGGTGGAGTATGCTCTAGGCGTCCTCAAGAGTGAGTGCTCAGTAGTGAGCCATTAATGACCCACCCATAGAAAAGGTACCAAAATAATTAAACTTTTTAGAATTTAGAGATTTATCTAAGTCAGGGCCTGAGAGTTTTTGAGTTTTAAAACATTGTAATTTTACAGAATACACAAAAACATATCTTTCTTTTGTTTTTGGGCAGCAGCAAATCAGTGATTCCTTAGCGTTGCTAATGTACATTGGCGAAAGTGACCACTTACCATGAGGTGACTCATCTGTTCGTTTTACAACTTCTGTGGCGACAGCGCACACACGTCACACGGTGACGTCACGCCCTGAATCACGCTATCGAAGTTTTCAAAGACCACTAGTATATATACGAATGCTCCGACAACGACAGTTGGGGCTCGGCCGCCTCCCAGGCAACACACCTCGCCTGGCGGGAGATCTCCCCTTGCCAAACTGGTGACCCTCGACAAGAACACGTCCCTTCTGAGCACCGATAGCGGCAGCAGGCATCACTCCCCCCTCACCTCACCGCTCACACCCGACGGACTGCAGCGACCTCTCGACAGACCGCACACCAGCCACGCTGATTCACCGGGCGCATCGCAGCGACGAACGGCGCTTCCTGTCCCCGGCCAGCGACTGCCCACACGGCCACACGGACGGCTTGAGCGCGCACCGCTCGCCCTCCGCATCGGTCGTACCACCCTCCCATCCCGACTCACCGTGGATAGAGGGCATCCCAGGGCACATCAACCTCACATCGCGATTCACCGTCGATAGAGGAATTCTGAAGGCTGAATCATCGAGAAGGTGTATCGACCTCCGGTCTGAGCAGGGGGGTGATGTGGCGACAGCGCACACACGTCACACGGTGACGTCACGCCCTGAATCACGCTATCGAAGTTTTCAAAGACCACTAGTATATATACGAATGCTCCGACAACGACAGTTGGGGCTCGGCCGCCTCCCAGGCAACACACCTCGCCTGGCGGGAGATCTCCCTTTGCCAAACTTCTTACTTCAAACTTACTCTAAACTTACAACCTCTAGTTTTAGCCCTTAGGGAATGTATTACCAAACAATCATGTTACAGTTATTTTTGTTTTATGTAAGATTACATACTAACTACCAACTTTCACAGTTTTAACTTAAAAAACCGGGCAAGTGCGTGTCAGGCCACGTGCAATATAGGGTTCCAAAGTAGTAAGTTTATTGAATATTACTCATTAACTACTTATGCTAACATAGCCTTGACAGTTTTCCTTATAAATTCATCGTATAACCTATTTTTGAGAATTTTTTCACTTGTCCAACTCCAACTTGGGTACCCAAAATTAGCACTTTCAAGCCAAATATTTCGTAAACGGAACCCTACATCCAAAAATGGTCTCAAAAGACCCATAATATTTTTGAAAAAACTTTTCAACGATACCCTACACTATAGGGATAAATAAAAAATTAATCCTCACGTTACCTGTAGTAGAGGTACCCCGAAAAAAAAATTATTTTCAGTAGTTTATTCTACAATTTTAGAGTTTTAATAAATGTGTAAATCCATGCCAAATTATAGCTTTCTAGCACTAAGGGTCTCGGCGCTTTGCTTTGGACAGACGGACAGACTGACGGACGGATTTGACGAAGCTATTAGGGTTCCGATTTTACTTCAGAACCCTAAAAATGACGAAGTTTCGTATAAACATTCCCTGAATTAACCCTTTAAAGATTGATTTTTCAAATTATGTTAAAGTTAATTTTTGTTTATAACAGTCGAACTGAGAACCTGCTACTTTTTTGAAGTTGGTTAAAAAACCGGCTAATAGCGTGTCAGGTCACTGGTAATATAGGGTTCCGAAGTTCTAAGTTTATAGAACTCAATAACTACGTATGCTAATAATATAACCATGATAGTTTTCCTTTTGAATTCTTCTTAATGCTATTGCCATGAATTTTTTACGTGTCCAACACTTACGAATATTTCGCAAACAGACCCCTCATTCGAAAAATGGACTTGGCAGACCCATATTATTTTTGAGAGACCTTTTCCACGATACCCCGCACTATGGGGTGCGTGACGGAAAAAAATTATCCCCATATTACCTCTAGGAGAGGTAGGTATCCTAAAAACATATTTTTAAAAATGTTATTCTACCAGTTTAAAGTTTAAATAAACATGTATATCCTTGCTAAATTACAGCTTCCTAGCACTGAGGTTCTCTGCGCTATGCTACGGACGGACGGATGGACGGAAGAACGGACGGGCATGATGAAACTATGAGAATTCTGTTTTGACTTCGGAACCCTAAAAAAGTCATAAAAATGGCTTCATAAAATAACGAATCTATCAACTACATATAACAAAATTTGACCTTATCCCTCAGGAACAGATCTGTTTTCCGGGATAAAAAGTATCCTATGTCCTTTTCCGAGCTCAATTCTATATCTGTACCAAACATCAAAATTGGTTCAGTTGTTTAGGCGAGAAAGAGTTATCCCACAGGAACAGGTCTACTTTCCGGGATAAAAAGTATCATATGTCCTTTCCCGAGCTCAATTCTATATCTGTACTAAATTTCATCAAAATCGGTTTAGTGGCTTGAAAGAGTTATCCCTCAGGAACAGGTCTGTTTTCCGGGATAAAAAGTATCCTATGTCCTTTCCCGAGCTCAATTCTATATCTGTACTAAACATCAAAATCGGTTCAGTTGTTTAGGCGTAAAAGAGTTATCCCTCAGGAACAGGTCTGTTTTCCGGGATAAAAAGTATCCTATGTCCTTTCCCGAGCTCAATTCTATATCTGTACTAAACATCAAAATCGATTCAGTTGTTTAGGCGTAAAAGAGTTATCCCACAGGAACAGGTCTATTTTCCGGGATAAAAAGTATCCTATGTCCTTTCCCGAGCTCAATTCTATATCTGTACTAAATTTCATCAAAATCGGTTTAGTGGCTTGAAAGAGTTATCCCTCAGGGACAGGTTTGTTTTCCGTGATAAAAAGTATCCTATGTCCTTTCCCGAGCTCAATTCTATATCTGTACCAAATTTCATCAAAATCGGTTCAGTGGTTTTGGCATGGAAGAGTTATCCCTCAGGAACAGGTCTATTTTCCGGGATAAAAAGTGTCCTATGTCCTTTCCCGAGCTCAGTTCTATATCTGTACTAAATTTCATCAAAATCGGTTTAGTGGCTTGAAAGAGTTATCCCTCAGGAACAGGTCTGTTTTCCGGGATAAAAAGTATCCTATGTCCTTTCTCGAGCTCAATTCTATATCTGTACCAAATTTCATCACAATCGGTTCAGTGGTTTTGGCATGGAAGAGTTATCCCTCAGGAACAGGTCTATTTTCCGGGATAAAAAGTATCCTATGTTCATTCCCGAGCTCAATTCTACATCTGTACCAAATTTCATCAAAATCGGTTCAGTGGTTTAGGCGTTATTGAGTAGCAGACAGAGTTACTTTCGCATTTATAATATTAGTATAGATAAAGTGTGTAGTATATTTGTATATAAAGATAAATTATAAGTAAATAGCTTCTTTGAAGTTGGTATTTGAAACTTGTAAAAATTAATATTATATTTATAAAAATTTTTATTTTTATTTTCTTCCTACCTTTCATGTATTTTGAAGGGATACTAAGCCCTACGAATATGGGAAAAGTATTGTTCTACAAGCTATTAAGTACCTACTTTATCTTACTACTAGAACTACCTAACTAACACTACTTACATACCTATATACAAACAGGATGCTTAATTAATTATAAGGTGAGCGAGTGAAACCGTCTTGCCGTCATACAGTGCAAACTAGTACGGAGGAGGGAAGCACTGACGACCACATGTCCATCCAAGTATAATTAATTAAAGTTTCAACAACTTTCTTGTGGAACGATTTATAGTGCATACTAAATTATTCACTATATTAAATATTGCGTTTATGTACATTTCAACAAAGTTAGTTAAGTGAGCTTTCTGTTGAAGTATTGAATATGTAACACATTTATATTGAAATTTAGAATCATAAAAGTTCTGTATAAATTGTATTAATTTGATACGATTAGATCGAATCGGCATGTCTAACTGAAAAAACTGATTATCATCATAAAAATATGCTTGGTAATAATGTAACTTTTCGTTGAAGTTTAATAAACTTTTTATTATTATTATTATTTAAAAAAATAGGTATAAGATACACAACTGAAAATAAAAAAGTATGTTTAAAACTTCACACTGACTCCATACAGCAACTTTCAACATTAAGGAATAAAAACCACCAAGAATTAATGAAAAATGCACGCGATATTTATGAAAGGCCTGGCCTTTGTACTGTAAAAATTGTTTGCTCTTTAGTATAAAAAAGCAAGCTAAAATCTAAAGTGAAACGTTTGACTTTGCAATTACTACAATGGAAAGTTTTTGTACGCGTTCGTTAAAACCTACAGTAAATATGCATAATATAATTCGACGAGCTCAAACTCCAAAGGACTTTAGTTGAAAACAATCCAGCCCTGAGAAAAGTTTACTTATACATAATTGTACTTTTATGAGGACTTCTTTATTACTATTACTAGATTAAAGTGGTTTCTCCAAATCATCCATGTGCCAAGTTTCATCTTACAATTAATCCGTACAACGGTTAGTACGTGATAATAACCCAAACATAAAAACTTATTCACAAACTTTCGCATTTATAATATTAGTATGAAGTAGAAATTTATTCAGTAACTAATATTATTCTTAAGTTTCATGAGACAATTATTTATCCCAAAACATAGAACTTACTGTTTCCTTTCAATTTTATTTATTAGTAAAGAAATATTTTTACTTTCATGCCCCTGTGATATCAGCACTTTATTATATTTATTAAATGGATGTAAAGCGTAATAAGTTTCTTAAATTATTATTATTCATCCAAAAAGGTATCGCTTGCCATACAACAATTTGGTTTGCTAATTTATTTTATTGTAAACTTCATAAGAATCCTCATAATTTAATTAACTTACAAGTAACATTCAACCTTAAAATAATTAGCTTTCATTCTTTTTTCACTATTTATAACTTACATTTATAATATTAACTAGGTTTTCGCGTGGGGCGCGCGCTGCTGAAGCAGCGCGCGTGCCTTTCTCTTTCGCAAAAGACAAAATAAATAAATAGTTTTTTTTTCAAAAATATCATTGGTCTTTGAAATTTATTTTTCGATTCAGGGTTATGTTTGCGAAATGTTTGGCTTCAAACTACTACTTTTGGTTTGTCTATTTTTTTGGCATGATTAACAGAATATGAGAGGGAGAGGGTGAGGGAGAGGGAGAGGGTGAGGGAGAGGGAGAGGGAGGGGTGAAGGAGATGGAAAGGTAAAGGGAGAGGTATACGTAGACAGAGTGGGCGGGAGAGGGAGAGGGAGTGAGAGGGAGGAAGATGGAGAGGGAGAGGGAGAGGGAGTGAGAGGGAGGAAGATGGAGAGGGAGAGGGAGGAATAGGCAGAGGGGAGGAAGAGGAAGAAAGAGAGGAAGAGGGAGGAGGAGACGGAGAGGTAGCGGGAGAGGGAGACGGAAAGGTAGCGGGAGAGGGATCGGGAGAGGGAGGGAGGGGGAAAGGGCGAGGGAAAGGGTAAGAGGGGGAGAGGGAGGGAGAGGGGGAGGAAGAGGGAGAAGGAGAGGGAGAGAGAGGAAGAAGGAGAGAGATGAATAGGGAGGGGGAGACTGAGGTAGCGGGAGAAGGAGTGGGAGAGGGAGGGAGGGGGAAAGGGCGAGGGAAAGGGTAAGAGGGGGAGAGGGGAGGGAAAGAGTGGAGGAGAGGTAGCGGGAGAGGGAGGGAAAGGGGGAGGTAGAGGGGAAGGAAAGCGATGGAGAGGGAGAAGGAGAAATTGATAGGCGGTACAAAGTTTGCCGCGTCAGCTAGTTGATAACTAATAATAACCCTTAATACTAATAAACACCTCATACATTGTATTGACATTCAATGGACAAACAATCTGAAATATTCGACACAAAATACATTTGTATGAAAATTTACATTTTTATATGGCAACACTGCAACATTTTTCCTCCGATGTGTACGATCTATAAGTACCAACAACCTCCTCATATATTGTAATGACATAGGATTTATGAAATAGCCTGAAATATTACATAAAAAAGAACATTTGTATGAAAACTTTTATTTTTTGTATGGCAACCCCAAAATATTTTTTCATCATCATTTACGAACTATTGAAACCTACAATCGCCCCATACATTGTGATGACATCAAAAGGTGTTAACAGCCTCAAATATTTGAAAAAAGAAAACATTTGTATGAAAACTATAATTTTTTGTATGGCAACACTGAAGTTTTTTTCAACAAAATTCACAAAATATCAGTATCTACAAATGCCGCATACATTATAGTAGCGAAATATTCGATCCAAAAATAAATTTGTATGAAAATTATTATTTTTTGTATGGCAACACTAAAATTTTATAAATCTAGCAAAACGAATGATTTAATTAAGAAATATCTCCCATACATTTCTTATACTCCTGATCTATAGTTTAGGCTCAATTACTCGAAAAGTGAAAAAAATTCTGGACTCCAGTGTTGCCAGTTTATTAAGATGAAAATGGTCAAATGTCATTACGACGACTACTTCAAATGTTTTGGTAAAATATTTTGATTAAAAATGTTTTTCCTTCTACTTTTTATATTTTTGAATGGAAAGTCCAAAAAATTGTATGAACGAAGAAAAGAAAAACCAAACATGGCAATACTTTCGGTCAAGTTACACAACTTCCCCATACAAAGTGACCCCCTCAAATGTTGCTAACCTACAAATTTTTTCGTTCAAAAAATGCCATTTTTCGTACATTTTACAAAATGGCCGCCACGGGGTCCGCCATCTTGTCGAAAAAAAAAATACCACCAAAATATCAAAATTGAGGACATTTACGAGGGAAAACAAAAATAATTTTAGAAAAAAGTTGAATAACCACCCCGATGCGAGCCCACAAAGTCACCTCTAAAATTTCAAAACTTTAAAGAAAAATATCTCGGCGGCCATCTTGTTTTTTAATTTTTTTCTAATTTCATCATATTAGTCGTCCCAAAATTATTCGAAAATGACACCAATATTGGGTAGGTGCTCAAATAAATAAAAAAGTTGACAGTCGCCGAGCGGCCGCCATCTTGAATTTTCGAACGGTCGGATTTTTCCCATAGTAACCATAGATAGTCAAGTAACTTTCCCATACATCATTATAACCCCCCACCAATACTTTCGGCTGGGCTACTCGAAATGTGAAAAAACGGGAAAAAAAAATGTAGCTCCCAGTGTTGCCAGTCAATTTAGATGAAAATGGTCAAATGTCATTACGACGACCACTAAAAATTTTTTGGTGAAATTTTTTGATTAAAAATGTTTCTCCTTCTACTTTTCATATTTTTGAATAGAAAGTTCACAAAAATGTATGAAAGAAAAAAAAATCAACGTAACCTGGCAACACTTCAGACCAAGACCCACAACCGCCCCATACAAAGTGACCCCCTCAAATGTTGCCAACCTAAAAATTTTTTCCTTCAAAAAATGCAATTTTTCGTACATTTTATAAAATGGCCGCCACGGGGTCCGCCATCTTGGTGAAAAAAAAAATATACCCCAAACGTCAAAATTGGGGATAGATGCAAGGCAAAAAAGAAAAAAGATTGCAAAAAAATTTAAAACCCAACGCAATCCGACCCCGCAAAGTCACCTCTAAAATTGAAAAATTTTAAACCAAGATATCTCGGCGGCCATCTTGTTTTTTCAAATTTTTCCAAATTTTTCGTAACACTTTTTTCAACATTAGCCGAAAACGACACCAATCTTGGGTAGCTGCATAATAAAAAAAAAGTTGGTCATTTCACCTCGGCCGCCATCTTGGATTTTTGAAAGATCGGATTTTTCCCATAGACAAGGGGGTTAGTCAAAAATTCTCCCATACATCATATCTACCCCCATCACTCCATCTGGGAGATCAAAACGACTTTTTGTAAAACGAAAAAAAAAATCCAGCAACCAGTGTTGCCAGTCGACATCGACAAAAATGGTCAAATGTCATTATGACAAGCACGACAAGTTTGCCCGTGTGAATTTTTGATCAAAAATATTGCTCCTTCTACTTTTCATATTTTTGAATAGAAAGTCTAAAAAAATATATGAACGAAGATAAAAAAAATGAAACCTGGCAACACTTTAAGTCAAGTTACACAACCGCCCCGAACAAAGGGACCCACTCAAATGTTGCCAATCAGAAGAAAAATGCACCCAAAAAATGTCATTTTTCGTACATTTTTCAAAATGGCCGCCACTGCGTCCGCCATCTTGTCGAAAAAATAAATATTCCCAAAATATCAAAATTGAGGATCCTTATAAGCGAATGCAAAAAAAATATTGCAAAAAAGTTGAAAAACCACCCCGATGCGACCCCGCAAACTCACCTCTAAAATGGAAAAAATTCAAACCAAAATTACTCGGCGGCCATCTTGTTTTTTCATTTTTTTCTTAATTTTTCATAATAATCTTCCTAAACTTTACGAATACCCCTAAAAATATCGGGCAAAAGGCCATTAACAAAAAAGTTGACAATCGCCGCGCAGCCGCCATCTTGAAAATGGGAAATGTCAGATTTTTCCCGAGGTGTCGGGAGGGGATGGAGAACTTTTGCCATAGACAACAAAATCCCATCTCGCCTCCTTCTGGGAGATCAATTGTATAGGTGAGTCAGTGGTAAGTCTAGGATTATATATTATAATAATCCTAATATATAATCCTAGACTTACCACTGACTGACTGACATAATTGTTCTCCCAGAAAGAGTCTAGATACAACTTTGTTGTCTATGGCGGGTTTTCTCCATGCCCTCCAATGAGTATGGGAAAAATCTGACATTTCCCATTTTCAAGATGGCGGCTGCGCGGTGATTGTCAACTTTTTTGTTTATGGCCTTTTGCAAAATGTTTTTGAGGATATTCGTAAAGTTTAAGAAGAGAATTATGAAAAAATGAGAAAAAATTGAAAAAACAAGATGGCCGCCGAGTTATTTTGGTTTGAATTTTTGCCATTTTAGAGGTGACTTTGAGGGGTCGCATCGGGGTGGTTTTTCAACTTTTTGGCGATATTTTTTTTGCGTCGTCTTGATAGTATCCTCGATTTTAATATTTTGGGAATATTTATTTTTTCGACAAGATGGCGGACGCGGTGGCGGCCATTTTGAAAAATGTACGAAAAATGACATTTTTTGGGTGCATTTTTCTTCTGGTTGGCAACATTTGAGCGGGTCCCTTTGTTCCGGGCGGTTGTGTAACTTGACCTAAAGTGTTGCCAGGTTTTATTTTTTTTATCTTCGTTCACACATTTTTTTGGACTTTCTATTCAAAAACATGAAAAGTAGAAGGAGCAATATTTTTAATCAAAAAATCGCATGGGCAAACGTGTCCTGGTTGTCGTAATGACATTTGACCATTTTCGTCGATTTCACCTGGCAACACTGACTGCTGGAATTTTTTTTTCGTTTTATGAAAACCCGAATTGATCTCCCAGAAGGAGTGGTGGGGGGTAGATACTATGTATGGGGGAATTTTTGGTTTACCCCCGGATCTATGGGAAAACTCCAACTTTTCAAAAATCCAAGATGGCGGCCGAGGTGAAATGATCAACTTTTTTTTTTATTATGCAGCTACCCAAGATTGGTGTCGTTTTCGGCTAATGTAGGGAAAAGTGTTACGAAGAATTTAGAAAAATTTGAAAAAACAAGATGGCCGCCGAGATATATTGATTTAAAATTTTTCAATTTTCGAGGTGACTTTGCGGGGTCGGATTGCGTTGGGTTTTAAACTTTTTTGCAATTTTTTTTCATTGTTGCCTTGCATCTATCCCCAATTTTGACGTTTGGGGTATATTTTTTTTTTCGCCAAGATGGCGGACCCCGTGGCGGCCATTTTATAAAATGTACGAAAAATTGCATTTTTTGAAGGAAAATTTTTTTAGGTTGGCAACATTTTAGGGGGTCACTTTGTATGGGGCGGTTGTGGGACTTGGTTTGAAGTGTTGCCAGGGTATGTTGATTTTTTTTTCGTTCATACATTTTTGTGAACTTTCTATTCAAAAATATAAAAAGTAGAAGGAGAAACATTTTTAATCAAAAAATTTCACCAAAAAATTTTTAGTGGTTGTCATAATGACATTTGACCATTTTCATCTAAATTAACTGGCAACACTGGGAGCTAGATTTTTTTTTCCCGTTTTTTCACATTTCGAGTAGCCCAGCCGAAAGTATTGGTGGGGGGTTATAATGATGTATGGGAAAGTTGCTTGACTACTTATGGACACTATGGGAAAAATCCGACCGTTCGAAAATTCAAGATGGTGGCCGCTCGGCGATTGTCAACTTTTTTATTTATGTGAGCAACTACCCAATATTGGTGTCATTTTCGAATAATTTTGGGACGACTAATACGATGAAATTAGAAAAAAGTTAAAAAACAAGATGGCCGCCGAGATATGTTTCTTTAAAGTTTTGAAATTTTAGAGGTGACTTTGTGGGCTCGCATCGGGGTAGTTTTTCAACTTTTTTATAATATTATTTTTGTTTTCCTTTGAAAGTGTCCTCAATTTTGATATTTTGGGGATATTTATTTTTTCGACAAGATGGCGGACCCCGTGGCGGCCATTGTGTAAAATGTACAAAAAATGGCATTTTTTGAAGGAAAAAATTAGTAGGTTGGTAACACTTGAGGGGGTTACTTTGTATGGGGCGGTTGTGTAACTTGACCGAAAGTGTTGCCATGTTTGGTTTTTCTTTTCCTCGTTCATACAATTTTTTGGACTTTCCATTCAAAAATATGAAAAGTAGAAGGAAAAATATTTTTAATCAAAATATTTTACCAAAACATTTCAAGTGGTCGTCGTAATGACATTTGACCATTTTCATCTTAATAAACTGGCAACACTGGAGTCCAGATTTTTTTTCACTTTTCGAGTAATTGAGCCTAAACTATAGATCAGGAGTATAAGAAATGTATGGGAGATATTTCTTAATTAAATCATTCGTTTTAGAAAAACAATAAAATTTTAGTGTTGCCATACAAAAAATAATAATTTTCATACAAATTTATGTTTGGATTGAATATTTCGCTACTATAATGTATGGGGCATTTGTAGGTACTGATATTTTGTGAATTTTGGTGAAAAAAATTTCAGTGTTGCCATACAAAAAATTATAATTTTCATACAAATGTTTTCTTTTTTCAAATATTTGAGGCGGTTGTCTTCATTTGATAGCCTTATAATGTATGGGGCGATTGTAGACAACAACAGTTTGTAAATGATGGTGAAAAAATATTTTAGGGATGCCATACAAAAAATAAAAGTTTTCATACAAATATACTTTTTTATGTAATATTTCAGGCTATTTCATCAATCTTATGTCAATACAATATATCAGGAGGTTGTTGGTACTTATAGATCGTTCACATCGGAGGAAAAATATTGCAGTGTTGCCATATAAAAATATTAATTTTCATACAAATGTATTTTGTTTGGTCCATTGAATGTCAATACGATGTATGAGGCGTTTATTCGTTTTAAGGGTTATTATTAGTTATCAACTAGCTGACCCGGCAAACTTTGTACCGCCTATCAATTTCTCCTTCTCCCTCTCCATCGCTTCCCCTTCCCCTCTATCTCCCCCTTGCCCTCCCTCTCCCGCTACCTCTCCTCCTCCTTTTCCCTCCCTGCTCCCTACCTCTCCCCCTCTTACCCTTTCCCTCGCCCTTTCCCCCTCCCTCCCTCGCCCACTCCTTCTCTCGCTACCTCTGTCTCCCCCTCCCTCTTCCTCTCTCTCCCTCTTCATCTCTCTCCCTTTCCTTCTTCCTCTTCCTCCCCCTCTCCCTCCCTCACCCGCCCACTCTCTCTACGTCTACCTCTCCCTTTCCCTCTCCCTCACCCCCTCCCTCACCTCCGCCCTCACCCTCTCCCTCTCCTTCACCCTCTCCCTCTCATATTCTGTTAATCATGCCAAAAAAATAGACAAACCAAAAGTAGTAGTTTGAAGCCAAGTGTGTCGCAAACAGACCCCTGAATCGAAAAATAAATTTCAAAGACCAATGATATTTTTGAAAAAAAAACTATCTATTTATTTTATCTTTTGCGAAAGAGAAAGGCACGCGCGCTGCTTTAGCAGCGCGCGCCCCACGCGAAAACCTAGTTATAATATATAATCCTAGTTATAATATATAATCCTAGACTTACCACTGACTCACCTATACAATTGATCTCCCAGAAGGAGGCGAGATGGGATTTTGTTGTCTATGGCAAAAGTTCTCCATCCCCTCCCGACACCTCGGGAAAAATCTGACATTTCCCATTTTCAAGATGGCGGCTGCGCGGCGATTGTCAACTTTTTTGTTAATGGCCTTTTGCCCGATATTTTTAGGGGTATTCGTAAAGTTTAGGAAGATTATTATGAAAAATTAAGAAAAAAATGAAAAAACAAGATGGCCGCCGAGTAATTTTGGTTTGAATTTTTTCCATTTTAGAGGTGAGTTTGCGGGGTCGCATCGGGGTGGTTTTTCAACTTTTTTGCAATATTTTTTTTGCATTCGCTTATAAGGATCCTCAATTTTGATATTTTGGGAATATTTATTTTTTCGACAAGATGGCGGACGCAGTGGCGGCCATTTTGAAAAATGTACGAAAAATGACATTTTTTGGGTGCATTTTTCTTCTGATTGGCAACATTTGAGTGGGTCCCTTTGTTCGGGGCGGTTGTGTAACTTGACTTAAAGTGTTGCCAGGTTTCATTTTTTTTATCTTCGTTCATATATTTTTTTAGACTTTCTATTCAAAAATATGAAAAGTAGAAGGAGCAATATTTTTGATCAAAAATTCACACGGGCAAACTTGTCGTGCTTGTCATAATGACATTTGACCATTTTTGTCGATGTCGACTGGCAACACTGGTTGCTGGATTTTTTTTTTCGTTTTACAAAAAGTCGTTTTGATCTCCCAGATGGAGTGATGGGGGTAGATATGATGTATGGGAGAATTTTTGACTAACCCCCTTGTCTATGGGAAAAATCCGATCTTTCAAAAATCCAAGATGGCGGCCGAGGTGAAATGACCAACTTTTTTTTTATTATGCAGCTACCCAAGATTGGTGTCGTTTTCGGCTAATGTTGAAAAAAGTGTTACGAAAAATTTGGAAAAATTTGAAAAAACAAGATGGCCGCCGAGATATCTTGGTTTAAAATTTTTCAATTTTAGAGGTGACTTTGCGGGGTCGGATTGCGTTGGGTTTTAAATTTTTTTGCAATCTTTTTTCTTTTTTGCCTTGCATCTATCCCCAATTTTGACGTTTGGGGTATATTTTTTTTTTCGCCAAGATGGCGGACCCCGTGGCGGCCATTTTATAAAATGTACGAAAAATTGCATTTTTTGAAGGAAAATTTTTTTAGGGTTGGCAACATTTTAGGGGGTCACTTTGTATGGGGCGGTTGTGGGACTTGGTTTGAAGTGTTGCCAGGGTATGTTGATTTTTTTTTCGTTCATACATTTTTGTGAACTTTCTATTCAAAAATATAAAAAGTAGAAGGAGAAACATTTTTAATCAAAAAATTTCATATAGAGGGTAAGGAAAATATGAGAGGGTGAGGGAGAGGGTGAGGGAAGGGGTGAGGGAGAGGGAGAGGGAGAGGGAGAGGGAGAAGGAGAGGGAGAGGTATACGAAGAGAGAGTGGGTGGGAGAGGGAGGGAGAGTGAGAGGGTGGAAGATGGAGAGGGAGAGGGAGGAAGAGGGGAAGGCAGGGAGAGGTAGCAGGAGAGTTAAGAGAGGGGCAGAGGTAGAGGTAGCGGAAGAGTGAAGGGAGAGGAAGAGGAAGAGGGAAAGAGCAGGGAGATAGAGGAAGAGGGTGAGGGGGAGGAAGAGGAAGGAGGAGAGGGAGAGAAAAGAGGGGGAGACGGAGAGGTAGCGGGAGAGGGAGACGGAGAGGTAGCGGGAGAAGGAGCGGGAGAGGGAGGGAGGAGGAAAGGGCGAGGGAAAGGGTAAGAAGGGGAGAGGTAGTTAGAGGGGAGGGAGATTGAGGAGGAGAGGTAGCGGAAGAGGGAGGGCAAGGGGGAGGTAGAGGGGAAGGAAAGCGATGAAGAGGGAGAAGGAGAAATTGTTAGGTGGTACAAAGTTTGCCAGGTCAGCTAGTTGATAACTTATAATAACCCTTATTACTAATAAACGCCTCATACGTATTGACATTCAATGGACAAACAATCTGAAATATTCGACACAAAATACATTTGTATGAAAATTAATATTTTTATATGGCAACACTGCAACATTTTTCCTCCGATGTGTACGATCTATAAGTACCAACAACCTCCTGATATATTGTACTCACATAAGATTGATAAAATAGCCTGAAATATTACATAAAAAAGTGCATTTGTATGAAAACTTTTATTTTTTGTAAGGCAACCCTAAAATATTTTTTCACCGTCTTATACGGACTATTGGAACCTACAATCGCCCCATACATTATAAGGCCATCAAATGAGGACAACCGCCTCAAATATTTGAAAAAAGAAAACATTTGTATGAAAATTATTATTTTTTGTATGGCAACACTGACATTTTTTTTCACCAAAATTCACAAAATATCAGTACCTACAAATGCCTAATACATTATAGTAGCGAAATGTTCAATCCAAAAATAAATTTGTATGAAAATTATTATTTTTTGTATGGCAACACTAAAATTTTATTGCTTTCCTAAAACGAGTGATTTAATTAAGAAATATCTCCCATACATTTCTTATACTCCTGATCTATAGTTTAGGCTCAATTACTCGAAAAGTGAAAAAAATTCTGGACTCCAGTGTTGCCAGTTTATTATGATGAAAATGGTCAAATGTCATTACGACGACCACTTGAAATGTTTTGGGGAAATATTTTGATTAAAAATATTTTTCCTTCTACTTTTTACATTTTTGAATGGAAAGTCCAAAAAATTGTATGAACGAAGAAAGAAAAACTAAACATGGCAACACTTTCGGTCAAGTTACACAACCGCCCCATACAAAGTGACCCCCTCAAATGTTGCCAACCTAAAAATTTTTTCCTTCAAAAATGCAATTTTTCGTACATTTTATAAAATGGCCGCCACGGGGTCCGCCATCTTGGCGAAAAAAAAAATATACCCCAAACGTCAAAATTGGGGATAGATGCAAGGCAACAAAGTAAAAAAATCTCAAAAACGTTTAAAACCCAGCGCAATCCGACCCCGCGAAGTCACCTCGAAAATTGAAAAATTTTAAATCAAAATATCTCGGCGGCCATCTTGTTTTTTCAAATTTTTTAAATTTTTCGTAATACTTTTCCCAACATTAGCCGAAAACGACACCAATCTCGGGTAGCTGCATAATAAAAAAAAAAGTTGGTCTTTTCTCACCTCGGCCGCCATCTTGGATTTTCGAAAAGTCGGATTTTTCCCATAGATCCGGGGGTGAACCAAAAATTCTCGCATATAAAGTACTCACCCCCCACCACTCCTTCTGGGAGATCAATTCGGGTTTTCGTAAAACGAAAAAAAAATTCCAGCAGTCAGTGTTGCCAGTCGACATCGACGAAAATGGTCAAATGTCATAGCGACGACCGCGACACGGTTTCCTGTGTGACATTTGTATCAAAAATATTGCTCCTTCTACTTTTCATGTTTTTGAATAGAAAGTCCAAAAAAATGTATGAAGAAAGCAAAAAAATATAAAACCTGGCAACACTTTGGGTCAAGTTACACAACCGCCCGGAACAAAGGGACCCGCTCAAATGTTGCCAACCAGACGAAAAATGCACCCAAAAAATGACATTTTTCGTACATTTTTCAAAATGGCCGCCACCGCGTCCGCCATCTTGTCGAAAAAATTAATAGTCCCAAAATATCAAAATCGAGGATACTTTCAAGACAACACAAAAAAAATATCAACAAAAAGTTGAAAAACCACCCCGATGCGACCCGGCAAAGTCACCTCTAAAATGGAAAAAATTCAAACCAAAATAACTCGGCGGCCATCTTGTTTTTTCAATTTTTTCTCATTTTTTCGTAATTTTCTCCCTAAACTTTACGAACAACCCCAAAAAAATTTTGCAAAAGGCCATAAACAAAAAAGTTGACAATCGCCGCGCAGCCGCCATCTTGAAAATGGGAAATGTCAGATTTTTCCCGAGGTGTGGTGAGGGAAAGGAGAATATCCGCCATAGAAAACAAAACTCCATCTCTGCTCCTTCTGGGAGAACAATTGTATAGTTCAGTCAGTGGTAAGTCTAGGATTATATATTATAACTAGGTTTTCGCGTGGGGCGCGCGCTGCTAAAGCAGCGCGCGTGCCTTTCTCTTTCGCAAAAGACAAAATAAATAAATAGTTTTTTTCAAAATTGTCATCGGTCTTGGAAATTTATTTTTCGATTCAGGGGTCTGTTTGCGAAATCAAACTACTAATTTTGGTATGTCTATTTTTTCGGCATGATTAACAGAATATGAGAGGGAGAGGGAGAGAGAGGGGGTGAAGGAGAGGGAGAGGGAAAGGGAGAGGTAGACGTAAAGAGAGTGGG
>CAWVQL010000395.1:0-18968 GCA_963932265.1 Thymelicus lineola
AAGACCGCCTTTTGTACTCTTTAAACAATACTTGCCTACTTTACATTGTTTTTGTCCTATTTTTGGTGTGCAATAAAGAGTTAAATAAATAAATAAATAAGCATGTTAGGTAGCATGATCGCACGAGATTTCTGAAGGGTCTATTCTTATCTATTTAAAGCATTATTGGCATAACTGAAACGATGACGGCTAAGGAAACATGGAGAAACTACATTATAATGCAACTGCAGATTGTAATCCATTTATAATATAGGAAGGTATGAATTGCTTGCAAACTTGCTTCGCTGAAGAAAAACGTAAGAAAGGTAGATAGGCCCAAGCCCAGTAGTGGGGCAATTATGGATTGCATAAAGTGCACTGAATTTTTTCCATAACAACAACAGAAAAAATAAACTTTAATGTTTTGATTATTCATATAAGGACAGATTATTAAATGGATTCGATGAAGGACAGATTCGATTAAGGAAAAAATCGCATTTGGACAGATTGTCAAAATCACGGAAATGTACAGTTCCACGCAAAAATGTATAAATTTTAATTGATTTTTGATTTTATACTTTTTTTGGCACGCTTGGACCAAAATATGAGAGTTAAATTTTTAAGATGCGCGCGCACACCGTCAGCCAAAAAGAAAAATGTTGAAGTTAGCTGATAACTGATTTCTTTTACAAACAAAGAGTTGTGGCATACGGGATGAAATCTTAAGCTTCTTTGTTCTGTTACGCCAAAGAAGTACGAGTATAACTTCTTACTTGCGTACATAAGTAAACAGACGTGTTTTGTATTGTTGTGATATAACTTAATTAATATTTGCAGTTATTCTTTTTCTTCCTTCTTTCTTGGCCGGCAACGCATCAGTGATGCTTATGGTGTCGCTGATGTCTATGGGCGACGATAACCACTTACCATCAGGTGGATCGTCAGCTCGTTTTGCGGCTATTTCCATTAAAAAGTCCCTATTATACATTAAAACGTATATAAATGTTAAATATCTAAAAGATGTAAGCCGATAAAGGCGGAACAGTGTACAATTAATCATCATCAGGCAGACCTTGAATGCGGATTCGATTAATTATAATTTGTAGTCAATTACAAAGGGAAGAATTTAAGGGCCAAGCGTAAGATTAACTAAACAGAGAAACTGAAGTAAGAAATTACTTAGAATGTAATCAGTTGTTAACGAATTAGGCATATTTATGGCAAGTTATTATGAAACCGGACACTGATAAATTACCGCAAATCAAAAAATGCATGTATTGCAGTATCGTTTGCCGGCTCAGCTGGTAATTTACAAAGAGGACTACATACTTCATTTTTAAAATTCCGAAGTAAAATCGGAACCCTTATAGTTTCGACATGTCCCTCCGTCCGTCCGTCCCGAAAAGTAGTGAAACCCTTAGTGCTAGAAAGCTGTTATTTGGCATGGATATTACATATTTATTAAAACTCCAAAATCGTAGAATAAAAAATTTAACATTTTTTCAGGTTACCTCCTCTGCAGGTAACGCGAAGATAATTTTTTTTTTGTCACGTAACTGTGTTATATCGCTGAAAAGGTCTGTCAAAATTATTATGGGTCTTTTACGACCATTTTTAGAATTAGGGGTCCGTTTGCGAAATATTTGAGTTTGAAGTGCTAATTTTGGTTACAGTCAAGTGTCCCTCCCCCCTGCCGGCTAAACGCTTGAGTTGGATAAGTGAAAAATTCTCATAAATAGGTCATTATATAACCCATTTATGAGAATTTTTTCACTTGTCCAATATCCGTGTCTATTTTCAGCTTATCACATTTACAAGGAAATCAATCACGGCTATGTTGTAGTCAATGAGCAATAGTCGATAAACATATTACTTCGGAACCTTATATCATCTGTGGGGCGGCCTCCTGGAGGTCAGCTCGATCTGTGCGGCCGGCGCGGGGACGGGGAGCGATATGCAACGCGCACTTGATAAAATAATTATAT
Source organism: Thymelicus lineola (assembly GCA_963932265.1). Lineage (NCBI taxonomy): Eukaryota > Metazoa > Arthropoda > Insecta > Lepidoptera > Hesperiidae > Thymelicus > Thymelicus lineola. The sequence goes on from CAWVQL010000395.1 coordinate 1,965, forward strand.
CTCAAAATGTTTGTATCTGAGCTATATACAATGCTTATGTCATTGGGATTGTTATGAAACAAACCAAACATAAAAGAACCCACTCCAGTTACTCCAGTTTTAACATGAATCAATAAAAAAACTGCATTTAAATAAAAATTCGAAAAAACGCGGGAGGGGGAGAGGACAGAACATATAGATGACTTATAAATTTATTTTGAATAATCATTACCAAACGACAGTCGTTTACAAAAATACCGTCTAAGTAGGAAAATTTCCCGTGTAATCATTATTTTTACGACCACATAAGTCAATGATACAAAATTAGATCGCTAACGACAATTGACAACACGCAAACGGACAATAAAAAACAAAATACAGGCACTGGTAATAATAAAAATTTTGCTGAGAACCATTAGGAAAATTTGCATTAAACCTTAATGGCCTCGTCCCTCTGTGCTAAATTTATCCCAGTGTAGAGCGAAACAAAGTTATGTGGAAGAGCGAGATGAAGATTTAAATTTCAGCAAGTATCATGCTTCCACTTCTGATAAGGTACTAACGTCGTTAATAGTGAACCCAACCAACCGTCCATTCCATAATAAAATCTATGCACACATTTTGAGGAAAATGGGATACATATCGCACCCTGAGTGGAAAAAAGTATAAGTCGTGTTACGTTGAATTTTAGTTATTAATATGATTGGCAAGAGGGACAAAAGCTGCATATGCTCAATTTTTTTTAATTTTTTTTTTTGACTTTTAATGGGGGCCACTTGAATGTTACTTGATATAAGTGTGTTTGCTTACCCAGAGGTACCTATAAGGTATGTTGATGCAATTTTCGCGCGCGGAGACGCAATTTTTGCGCGCCCAAAAAAACCGAAATTTATTAAATCCCTTTTTTAAAATCACATATAAGCATTATGCAAACATGAAATATCACTATTTTGTCACTGTTATAACTATCACTGTGAATGTGGGGTTACCCAGCCTGGACCAACGACACCCATGCAAGCACCTTAATGCGCAATTTTTGGTGCGGGAGACGCCAAAATATTTAAAATAAACTATGAAGTACTTTTCTTTTCACACAGCACCATATAAACATTCATACCGCCATTTCGATAATGTCATAACTGTCACAGACTATATAAACACTGCTAGACCTATGTATTCGATTATACCAATCACAATCGAATCGATGATCAAATCTTAATGTCACTAATATGGACAATCGATTACGATTAGTTAGTATTTTGATTTTTACATACAGACGACAAATTAAACGGTGGATGGGGAGGATGAAGTCCCCTCACCAATACATAGTTAGGTTAGGTTAGTTAGGTTCCTGTTTTTATTCACAAAAAAGGGACCCCGCGAAGCGGGGTTCCGTCAACATCTGTGACAGAGTCGAATTATTATGAGATCAAAAAAGCGGGCGGAAGAGGATCTATAGGGGGCTTGGAGGGCGAAGTCTCCTCCGCTAAACAAAACTATACAGATCTCAAATGGAAAAAAGGATAGGTTAGGTTATGGTTCTATGATTTTATTCAAGAGAAAAAAGGGACCCCGCAAAGCGGGGTCCCGTCGACAGCTATGACGCAGTCATATTATTATGATTTTAGTTGTCAACTTATTACTCCGCCCAACCATTTAATTTAATCCATTGAGTTATATCGATTAATAAAATCGAATACGACGTAAAAATAGAAATAGCATTTGTAATGACGTTGTCGGCTGTCAATGTCAGTATGCCTATGCCAATTATGCCTGTTGGGTGTTGTTTGTTTTAGTATTTTGAGGTTAAGGCTTAGGATAGTTATTTTACAAATTTCATGAAATTACGTGCGTAGCGGAAGATTGAGAGTGGTATCACAGCATTCGGGGACGAATTCTTAACAAACTCCTTCCTTTTTCTTACATTACCGACGTTTGGCTTTCGTGATTTAGACGGTTCAGTGGTATCAAAGATAGAATTTTAAACTTCAATAAAAACAAAACTACGCATCTCCGGCAGGAAAAAATTTATGGGGAGGGTTCCTTGCATCTCCCCGCACCCCTCCATCACATTCGCCACTCCAAATTCGTGCAGCTTTTCTACAAAGTTTTACCAATTTTTATCATTAATCTTGACAGTTTTGTGCAAGAAATCGTAATATAAATTCCTTTGACTACTTACTGATATTTTAACAGTGTTTTTGCTCTCCTGTAAAATTGCAATTATCATCTTATGCCTTTTTTCCACTGAGAGTGCGATATTTGGTTTGATTTTATGATAAATTCCAATAGCAAACTACCCTCGCTTCGTTTGGGAAAATGTATGGCTTAGTACCCGCGCTCTAAACAATTGCTACTCATTTTTATCAGGCACTATAATTTTTAAGTTTACCATTTTCCGTCTTGCGTACTTTAATCCATCTTTAGGTACCTCAAAGCTTGCCGTCCAGATGAATATATTATAAAGTTCTTGTGAACAGTTAACATACGATGATTATTTATCATCATTATCAATAAAAATTCAATACTTAAAAATGATAAGATTTGATTTAAAAATGATTTGATTAGACTATAGTCCCCACGAACTAAGAACGCATATTTGTCGTTTGTCATCGCAGTGACACTAGAGATGTACAAAAAAAATCGATTCACGAAAGAACCAATTTTTGCAACAAATCGATTCAAAATTGTAAGAATTTCTAATCGATTCAATAATTAAATTGTAAATTCTAAAAACCGAAACATTTAGATATCCACAAGTAACTGGAATGATACTGCCTCCATTGAGCTACTTAAGTTACTTTACCATACCTATACGCTCAATAATTATGTATTTACGATATTTTTATATTATATAAAATATTTTTTTCCTAAAAAACTCACTGTTAATTCGTCCGCGCCGCATCCAGCGTATGAAATTTGGGTTTCGGTTGAATAATGAATATTCTAACCGTATTTTAATCAGTTCAAATGGCTGCGGTTAGAGATTATCGTAATAAACACTTTTGGTCATGTTCTTATACAAGAGAAGAAATTAAATTGTTTAATTGAAAGAAATAAAATAAATTCATTTTTATTTTAAGTTTCGATTATAGTAATGTATCGATTATTATGGTTTTATAAGTGGCTTCATGCCGTCACATCACTTAACGTCAGTGTAGATTTTGTCATCTTCATATAACATTGATTCGACGCCTTATTTTTTTATTCAATTTTGCATAAATTATGATGTGATGGGATTTTTACTAGATTATAACGTTTAATATGATTTATAAATAACGTCAATACGAATACGATACAATACGAATAGGGATTTTTAACAAATTTTGGCAAAATCCTTTGTTCGTAAGTATCCAACTATTCATGTCAATTAAATAATTATTCCATTTTGCTCAAAGACGTTCGTACAAGGTTGGTTCATATTAATAAATGGCAGCTATCATTAATGCGTTCTTAGATAATTTTGAGTATAGTCTCTTGCTTTTAATACACACTAGAAAAACAATGCCTTACGTTTTAAAATAGCAACAGTTCCGGCATTGCTATTCATTTTCATCAGATATTAATAATAATAGTTTCGCTTCTGCTTACTACGAGTATTTGTAATCTTAAGGAATATGTTTACACGGACTCTGAGTAAGGACTTCTAGTCACATATAAATAAGGTTCAGTTCTCCCAAAACATGTATTGTTCGTGTATATTTTAAAACAACTCGCAGCGATACTGCGCTATAATATTCCCATCGCGGGGAGATTGTATCCCGCGGGATTCATTATTTATGAACTAACAATACATGTTACGTACGAATACCGAGAAGTGGATATACTAGATGTTGTACAACTAGATTTTATTATTCAACTACATTTTGGCGTCTGGCTGCATCCTGGCTGGATTCAGTATTTCTAATCAAGTCAGTATAGCGGGTTCCAAAGATAATTCTTGTGATTTATTAGTGTGCGATCGATAGACCAGGCTTCAAACTTAAAATTATTCGAACAAAAATAATGGTTAAACATTAGCCGATTTATATGACTTTTTATTTTTTCCTTTCAAAAAAGTGTCAGTCATATATTAGGTCCTTGAATAAGTTCTATCTGTTTTCAAACAGAAGGCATTACCTACTAGGACTACGTGCATGTGATTTCTGATGGTAACGCATGGGTATTTATTGGTTGACAGTTGATCGCTAGTGGCTAAATTTATATCGCTTTAATGCTGTTTTGGCTATGAATAACACAAAATATAATGACCATTTATCTCACATAATGTCATGCCATCATTGCCCATGGACATTAGTAACACCAAAGGCTATTTAAATAAAAATCGTTTTAGAAACATAGTGGTATGAGTTTTTAAGATTGATTGTCAGTCACGATCACATTCTGAATAATGATACAACTAAACACGAAAGCTATCTTCGAACATTGACCAAAAATGTAATCATAAATATTCCACACGCGGTCTCACAATCGCGATATAACAACAATAAATAGGCGCAAGTCTCGGTTTTCACTCAACGATACAAAAATGGCGGCAATCGACACAATTCGATTCGTTCTCGTCACATGCCGATCGGACGTGACTCGGCATTGGATTCGAATATTGAGCGTATGTTCCATTTTTTAGACGAATCCTATTTAGCCAGCCAACTTACAGGATCTCTATCATCATTTCTGTGATAAGTGATACAAGTGAAAAATCGACACTTTACAGGAGGACGAGTTCAAAAAAATTCTAGTTCATAAACTAAGTTAGCTAGGTGTAACATAATTACCTTCTTTTGTAGATAAAAACATTTACTGTCACCGTACATTTAGTTTTTTGTAGTAAATATTATAATATTAAAGTAATTCATCAAAAACCTGTGAGTTGTACCTTTTTTATTTGAAATGTGTGCTAATATTAAGTGATAAATGATACAAGTACAGTTAAATTATGTTGCACATATAAATTGTCTTTGTGTAAACTGATATACAACTGATTAGGGTACAATTCTATATAGATTCATATAGAGTTATACCCTAATCAGTAATGCTTTATAGTGATATCACTCTAAATAAATTAATATTTACGATAAATATACTGAAGAATAAAATATATATTCACGGTTTTTTTGCCAAAACCTTAGCACTTATATCAGTTTGCACAAAATTATCTCCAAAACTATAGCAGATAGAAGAACGTGAGCTAGACCAAAAAATCGTAATTTTTTCTTATAAATTTCTATATTAAAATCACAAAAAGGGTACAACTCAACTTAGATCACTTATCACAGGAGGCACAGATTTGTATTTTAAAAGCTGACACAAAGTAATTTCTGTTTACTGTTAATGATTTTTTTAAACTAATTACTAATTAATAGTTTCATAAGTCTCGTCTTAAAATGAATTACAGATAATTTTACATATGCCAACATTTTTTAAACTGGGGGATATTAACCCTAGAGTGCGCTATTTTGTGTAACGTTAGTGGACACGTGGGGAGCATTTTGTAGCTCATATTCAATATTATTTTTAATCAGAAACCCTATTATTTAATAAATTTCAATTTAAGGAATATAATAAATGGCAATGTAAGTCACATTCAACATATTTATTTAAAAAATATTTAAGGTTTCATTAATATGAGTAATATTTGAAAAAATTATCATTAGTTTTAATATTTCTAGTAGTTTTAACTAAATAATAATAAATACATAACAAAACAATGGATTTTCCTAATTTATAGAATATGCTTCAGCATAGTTTAATGTTCAAAGTAATGCCAGGAGGATGCGAGGATCCATCAATTTGTATCGAGAGATGTTTCCCAACTGCCGTATTCCGTATGCCGTATTCATACCATGTAATGTTAGGAGTGAAACAACGTATGAGTAATGTGGTGTGTGTGGAAGCTTCTCCATGAAGAGAAGCAAATTTTCTTGGCTTCATTAAAGTCTGTACAGTGGTTTTTGCGTGAAAGAGTAACAAACATCCATACATCCTCATAACTAAACTTTCATACTAATATTAGTTTGTCATTTTCCAATGCAATATATTTTTTTAAATCTTTTAAATAATCAATCTTTTTCATAACCTCTGGATAAATAAGGATCTGGATAATAATGTAGGTAAAGTGGTTACTTTATGGTTATAAAACATTATGATTTAAATGTTTTGATTTTTTGCTGTGGCTAAGCAGCTGACTAGTGGCTTTATAGATCGACAGAATATTGAAAACGATCGTTAATCGACAATCGACACTGTACTGTATCTTGAATGACACACGCAATGCGACAAACTACGCCTCGCGCTCAACCACAATGTGAATTATTACTGTAATACGACCACTACTCCCGAATTAGAACTGAGTGAAGTAGAAACTTGTGGAGTGCCATTTTCATGCTTTCTTTCTACTGCAATACGGCAATTTGCGCTCGAATGAATCTTTTTGGCAAAGATTTTTCCTACTACTACAGCGCTCACTATTGCTTAACTCAGTCGACCACTTAGGATGGACACACACAGCAGTCACTCATGTGTACGCTAGAGTAGCGATACAGTGGCGATACTATCGCGCGATTGATATAGTACGAGCGGCGACCGCAAGATCCGCTACGTCATTTGATACTAAGATAAGCCCCTTGGTACATGTTCATAAAAGTTTCGGTGAAAAAAACTCGCTGGAAAAAATTATAATTGGCCGAAAGTACAAAAAAGTACCACTTTCGGTGAAAAAAAATGGCACTGACATCATTTGATACCGAGAGGATACTTGATGATAATACTTCCCACATAAAAGATCGAGACACACCGAGTTACTCGTGTGAGAACAATATAATTTATTTCGATGTATGGTAGACGAAGTATTCCAAATGGCGGCGATACAAGAAGGCGGAACCGCGAACAATTAGATTTATCGTTTGTGACACGCACGTGACTAAAGCTATGGGTTCCGGTTGAAAGGTTTATCACGAGTAGGTAATCACGATTGTGAATGGTTATTTATTATGTGAGCCATGATACAGTGATAAGAACGTATGGTGGAGTTTTATGATTAGATCATGTAGATTTTTACGTGCTATTTTGTTGTGGTGGTATATTTTTGTAAATTGTTGTTTTTTGTCTGAGCGACCGGTCTTTCCGGGTTGTAGTCGATGGCAGTTCATCAGAAACGATGGCTACAAATGCCGGAGTTCCTCAGGGGTCCGTTCTCTCCGCCACTCTATTCCTGCTACACATTAATGACCTGCTCATGCCCGGTATATATGGGTACGCAGATGACAGCACAGTGGTAGAGAGATACCTACCGAGTTCCAGGGCCAGTAGGCATGAAATTCAGTCAGAAAGAGAAGCCATGGTGGAACGTGTGAATCTCACACTTCGGGCAGTGTCCGAGTGGGGCGAAGCCAATCTTGTGAGATTCAACGCCACTAAAACACAGACGTGTCTCTTCACCGCCAAAAGGAGTCCGCTCACCTTGACTCCTACTTTTCAGAATGTGTCCTTGGGTAATACCGACTGCCTTCAGTTGTTAGGAGTTGAGATATCCTCCAAGCTCAACTTTGGGCAGTTCATCGAATCCAAAGTTAAAGCTGGTGCAAGGAAACTTGGCGTCCTTGCGAAGGTGCGGCGGTACTTCACACCGAGGCAATTGTTAACCTTATACAAAGCTCAGGTTAGGCCATGTGTGGAGTACTGTTCTCACATTTGGGCTGGTGCAGCCAAATGTCACCTTTCTGCTTTGGATTCGATGGAGAGGCGTGCGAAGAGGCTCATTGGTGACCAAGATCTGGTTAAGACCAATCTGCAAAGTCTCGAGCACAGGCGCAGAGTGGCCAGCCTCTCGGTTTTCTATAGGGCACATTTTGGAGAGTGTGCGCAGGAATTATTTGAATTAATTCCCCCTTCCCCGTTCCACCATCGAACGTCACGACGCACGGCGGGTATCCACCCTTTCGTGGTAGACATCCCGCCGGTACGGACGAGGCGGTTTGCATCGTCATTCATTATGCGCACCGCGAAGGATTGGAATAGCTTGCCTGCGTCTGCGTTCCCACCCACCTATGACGTGGATGACTTCAAGAAAAGAGTGAATAGGCTTTTATTAAGTTAGTGCGCTCACCATCCTGGACCATATCTTCACTTACCATCAGGTGGGATTGTGGCCAAGCTTTAACTTATTTTATGTAAAAAAAAAAAAAAAATTTTTAGTAACAAAATATACATAAGTTTTTTTTAAATAGCTGGCAAATGTTCTGACGATCCACCTGCTGGTAAGTGGCTATCATCGTCCATGACATCAGCAACACCAAAGGCATCACTTATGCGTTGCCGGCCAAGAAATAAAAAGAAAAAGAAAGAAAGAACTGGCGCAAGCCGCGGTTTCCTTATGAACCAACTATGTCCACAACTAGTTGTGTCATTTTAAAAATTCTTCCCATTAGCACAACCGGTATTTTTTTGTGGTTTTTTGTATTATCAGCGGTGTTTATATTAATAATTGATACTGAAATAATAACGATAAAATATTTATTATGAATAATTAATAATCCGGTACTACTCACCGGATATCGAATGGCTTACTCAAGTCGAGCTTGCTCTAATATTATGTATTTATCTCAGCGGAAATAACGCAATAAAGAAGTCAGTTTCATCCAATTTCAAAAGCGTTGCACCCGTAATAATATTTTACTCTCTGATAATAAGAGCACTGATCCTAAGGTTCAAGACGTGACGGATTATACTTAGGACCAAGTAAGTGCACAGTTGTGTTCTGCGAATGTATGTTCTTCGTACATAACATATGTGTTTCATGTGGACGAAGTACATAAAGTTAAAGTTGGCTATCAAATCTCCTTCTTCGTTTCCTTTCCTTTCCTAGGATAGTAGGTATTCTACTTACAAAGTCTTATTTTATGCTACTTAATAAATATTGTAAATCTTAAAATTTGTTAATTTGTTTAGATATTTTAAAGTTTAGACGTTATATTTCCTTCACGGGTTGATCTTATATGGATAAAGATGAAACTTGGCGCACAGACACACCGTGTACAGGATTTGAATATCAAGAAATCTGACATATATAGGTAAAACACATAAATAAATAAATAGTCATGCCAATTGCAGTTGTATATACCTACGAACAATTTCCATTATGAATAGCAGTGATACCTAAGAAGTAAAATTAAAACAAGACAAGCACTTATTTAAATCGATTCTTAAATATAAACTATATGAATACAAGAAATCCCCTCTAAATATTATTATGTGATTGCTAAGCCATTAATTTCCTACAGCGAAATCTAAAGTTCTATTTACATATTAAAACATAACAATAATTGCTATTTCAAGTCATTTTACAACTCTATTTTAACAATGCAAACACTTCTCCAAATAACATGTACAATAGGTAAATTAAGAACATATAAATCGAACTTACGACCGCTTTAAATGCACCAACATTGTACTGTGGGTCTCCCCATATAATCACCAGCTTAGCACCCTACACAATTAAACAGCAAGGGGACAAATCTTTTAAATGCTACTGCTAATACATGCATTAAACCGAAATCCGTGTATTGGACACACGTTCTACTTTAAGCGATGAACGATTATCACTCTTAAATAAAAGTATCTAAAGTACATAAATATGTTTTATTTATGTACCCTCTTATCTACATAGTTTGTTTTATCTTTTGTTTTAAATATTAATTCGTAAACTTCTTACTGTTTGCACCTCTACCTACGCATTTCTTGAACGTCTGTGTCCTCTACCCTTAGGTTGTCTGGTAGAAATCGCTATTACAGCGATAAGACCGCCTATTGTGTCTAATAATACTAAAATTGTAATACTTAATTTATGTACTTCTAGTGTGCACAATAAAGAACATTGTATTGTATTGTGCCCAGATGACCAAACTTTGCTCGGTTTAGTGTTGTTTAACAACGCCATCTACTGAAGTATTTTTAGTGTTGCTACTTGCCAATAGATGTCAGGAAGAGTCTATTGTAGCAGTTTTTCATTGCCTGAAAACAAGGATAAAATGTCATTTTCTAAAAATGAATCCTACCTAAATCCATTTATCGCCCCCGAAACTCCCTTCATACTAAATTTCATGAAAATCGTTGCAGTTTAAAATATATACAAGAATTGATCGTGTAAAGGTAAATAACGCTTTTTATGTAATGTAAATAGATAATCAAATAAACGATACATCAAATGACAAGTCAAGCATGGACGTTAAGTAAGGCCAAAGACATCACAGGGGACTCTGATATTGTTTCTGGGTTTCCGACATTAGAACACGTAAAGACAATTGACGGGTGATTTTTGAAGGAAAGTAACTATGTAGTAGACGCCCGAACTCAGAGTCACTAACAGTTACTTAAATCGCTTTTTAGTGCCGAATCTGTATGATGATTCTTTACTAAGGAGCTATTTAAGTAACCGTTAGTGACTCTGAGTTGGGGCATTTTGGTGAAATCTTTAAAGCAATTTTAGAATTGGACTTTGTTCAGACAACAGTTAAATGTACTAGATGACTGAAACTTAGTTAATACAAAAAAGTTTAAAGCTTAAAAAGTTGATTTATGACCATAATTTTTGTTAGGATAATTTTAAGTCTGAGTCTGTGAGTCTGAACTCACCGTAATTGTTTTCCTTAGGACAAATCACACGGAATCCCAGTATGAGGCCATGAGTGTACTATTATTTATTGTTATTAACTAACTAATTACAGCGCGTTCATTTTTAAAGGAGTCGATCTCTAATGTGAAACACGAAAATAAATTATTATTTGCAATTTAAACGACTACGACGTAAAAGATGGAAGAACCATCTCTCCTCATCAGTAATACGACGCATGGTCAATGAAAGATGCACTGTGGACGAAAGAATATCGTTGCTGCAATGTCGCCCCCGTTTTGAACATGTGGTGCTACTGGGATTTACTTAATGGGGTTTATCCAGAATACGGAATATTACGATTTTGTAGCATTACCAACTATTCTGCTGTTTTGGTAAATTAAATATTAAAACGAAATAGAAATTACCAAGTGTTACTAAGTAATAATTTAAATTACTAAGCAGTAATATAGGTAAAATACTTTTCTATTTCTCCCAGTCAGTAATACGACGCATGGTCAATGAGAGATGCACTGTGGATGCAAGAACATTGTTGCTGCAATGTCGTCCCTGAGTTGTGAACATGTGGTGCTACTGGGATTAATTAATGGGGTTTATCCAGAATACGAAATAATATTACGATTTTGTGGCATTACCAACTATTCTGCTGTTTTGGTAAATTAAATATTAAAACGAAATAGAAATTACTAAGTGTTACTAAGTAATAATTTAAATTACTAAACAGTAATATACGTAAGATACTCTTCTATTTCTCCCAGTCAGTAATACGACGCATGGTCAATGAGAGATGCACTGTGGATGCAAGAACATTGTTGCTGTAATGTCGTCCCCGAGTTGTGAACATGTGGTACTACTGGGGTTTACTTAATGGGGTTTATCCAGAATACGGAATAATATTACGATTTTGTGGCATTACCAACTATTCTGCTGTTTTGGTAAATTAAATATTAAAACGAAATAGAAATTACTAAGTGTTACTAAGTAATAATTTAAATTACTAAACAGTAATATACGTAAAATACTCTTCTATTTCTCCCAGTCAGTAATACGACGCATGGTCAATGAGAGATGCACTGTGGATGCAAGAACATTGTTGCTGCAATGTCGTCCCTGAGTTGTGAACATGTGGTGCTACTGGGATTAATTAATGGGGTTTATCCAGAATACGAAATAATATTACGATTTTGTGGCATTACCAACTATTCTGCTGTTTTGGTAAATTAAATATTAAAACGAAATAGAAATTACTAAGTGTTACTAAGTAATAATTTAAATTACTAAACAGTAATATACGTAAGATACTCTTCTATTTCTCCCAGTCAGTAATACGACGCATGGTCAATGAGAGATGCACTGTGGATGCAAGAACATTGTTGCTGTAATGTCGTCCGCGAGTTGTGAACATGTGGTACTACTGGGGTTTACTTAATGGGGTTTATCCAGAATACGGAATAATATTACGATTTTGTGGCATTACCAACTATTCTGCTGTTTTGGTAAATTAAATATTAAAACGAAATAGAAATTACTAAGTGTTACTAAGTAATAATTTAAATTACTAAACAGTAATATACGTAAGATACTCTTCTATTTCTCCCAGTCAGTAATACGACGCATGGTCAATGAGAGATGCACTGTGGATGCAAGAACATTGTTGCTGCAATGTCGTCCCCGAGTTGCGAACATGTGGTGCTACTGGGGTTTACTTAATGGGTTTTATCCAGAATACGGAATAATATTACGATTTTGTGACATTACCTACTAGTCTATTGTTTTGGAAAATATTATTATAAAATGTACATAGATAGCTATAATAGGGTATTGAGTGGTGGAATTAGAAGTTAGTATCTTTTTAAAACTGCAGTTATGAAATTCAATAAATCTGCACTTAATTTTTTTTAATTAATTATTGTGGTAAAAAAAATAAGATTTAACAAATAAACAAACTATGGTTATTTTCTAACTTTATTCGTAACTATGTCAAAATGCGTAATATATTAAACGATATAAAACTTTGACGTAACTACATAAATATCAAAATTACAAAAATTATCGCTTTTTAGGGTTCCAACGAATTCCTTATAGCTTCGTCATGTCCTTTCATCCATCCGCAAGCTCGTAGAACAGCGCAGAGACCATTCCTGCTAGAAAACTTTAATTTCAGATGGATATGCATATTTCTTAAAACTAGAGAGTCGTAGAATAAAATCTAAATTTTTTTTAGGATAGCTCAGGTAAAGTAGAGATGTTTTTTTTATCTACCCCGTAGTTAGTGTGCGGTATTCGTTGAGGCACTACCGCATCTACGGTCTATCACTTTTCTTACGCGTTAACAATGATATTATAATTACAAAAAGAGGTAGATATATCACTAGCGCGCCGAAGATGAAGATCGTAAGAGCAGTCAATTGACCTCGTTAGCTCGTTGTCGTCTGTCAATACAAGACGATAGGCAGTTTTGTTGTCGTCAGAAGTGCTTGAGATTTGACATACAAAGTTAAAATACCTTCGTGTATTATTGTATTTGGTGTAGTGAAACAAAAGATAAACATGTGTGTGTTGTAGCTATTTTCGGAACAGATTTTTTGATTGATTTGTAAGGGCATAACGTATCTATAGTTTTTAAATATCATACAATAATATTGTTCACAATAACATTACGCAGGTTTCACCAACAGTCAATATGGCGCGTTCCAGAGCAGCCGTTAACACAAATGTAAGGGCTGATGTGGTAGAAGCATAAAACGTATTCCACATTAAAATGCATACAATGTTTGTTAAAGAACAGATGGCACCCCATGAACGTTGTAAAACAAATACTCTAATTAGTGGTGGTACATTTTTAAGCGACATGACATTCGACGGGACAACAAATCTCTTTGTACCCCTTTTTATAATTAGTGTTGGTACATACACAATGCTTGCTGCTTTTAAGTGACGTTCGACAGGACAACAAATCTCTTTGTACCCCTTTTTAATAAAAATACACGCACGCAGGAGTGATTTGCTATAGTTGGATGGGTGGCCGCTACTGTTAAAAATGTTTCTTACTCTGAAAGGTACGTAAATCCGTCGCAATATTTTACAATAACAACCGTTAAGCAATATCGGAGGCCCTCGGGTAGCATGATATCTTCTGTCACTGGGATTGGCCTCCACCAATCCGCACTAGAACAGCGTGGTGGAGTATGTTCTAGGCCTCCTCAAGGGGAGAGACCCGTGCCAAGTAATGGGCCTTTCGTTATGTCTTCTATCGCATCTTAAAGTGGCATGAGTTTATTATAACTCTGAATCCTTGTAGTAAAGTATGTCCTGTTAGGAACAAACATGAGGCTACCACATTGTCTACAAACTATAGACTCTATTTTATATTATTTAAACTAGTTCAAAGTGAAATAACAAAAAAAAACCTGTGCTGGAATATAGGACAAAAATTTACTTGTACATAGTCATAATATTAATTAATTAAGACAAGTACTATTTTCTTTACAAATATTAATAACTAATCTCTTAACCGAACATAGTTACTAAGTAATGGAATTAAGTAAAACAGGAGTCTTTAAACTGGCATATATTTACGCGAAAACAACGATTAATTTAATGTTTTCTTCAGCTTACCAAAATACATGAGTTAAAACCACATGTATGAACACACTTAAAAAATATACGGAACCCAATTCAATTATTTCACAACGCGCTTGACTGTTCCTGGAACCATTAGCATAGCTTAGTACTAATTTAAAATTAAAATAAGACTGCACCCCATGTTCTCGGCTACGGACCCCGTATTAATATTATTAAATTTACCCTGAAATAGCTCTCCGCCCCTAGACGGCGCACAATATGGCGTCATTTGTAGTGGTAATAATTTAATAAGATGCGCTATGACATGACGTGCAATTTGGTTATGTCAAATGGTGGTGTAGGGTTTTTCGCCCCAACTCAGTCACTAACGGTTACTTAAATCTCTCCTTAGTAAATATTTTTATGGTGATTCTTTACTAAGGAACGATTAAAGTAACCGTTAGTGACTCTGAGTTGGGGCGTTTACTTCTTAGTTTTTTTTTAATGTTTGTTTAAGCTTAATAAGATTTTTTTTTATTTTAAGTTGAGAAATGTATTTTTCAAAATTCGGATTTCATAACCGAAGAAATTATTTTTTACACCCATACAAATTTACTAAATCTTATTAAATTACACTGTTTAACCGTTGGTTTATTCTTTTAAATATAGGGTTTGCAGGTTTTTCAGGAAATTCGTCATTATGTAAATTTATATGTAAGCATATATAGTGAGAAACAAAGTGTTTTGTGTAAAAGTTTAGTGTAGACGACTTTACGGATGGGAGGGGGAGAGGAGAGAGACAATTGTTATTTTATTCTTTTAAATGAAAGAATAATATTGTTTCTACGTTTTGAGAAGACATCTATTTGAAATAATAACGATGTAAAATTTTTGGCTGTGTACATAAGTCTTTTAATAAATACTCAAACAATAAAAATATCCTAAAGAACCTCATTTCATAATAATTTCATTCTAAATGAGACGTACAATTTATCTCCATTCATAATAGGGGATTTTTTAAAAGCGTACGTTCTTAAAATATTTCCTTAACGGTGCTTAGTAAGATTATTTAGCGATTAATATTCCCATAGCTGATCTGCTGTAAAACATTTTCTTTGATACAAAAATATCCTCTGAAAATTTTAAATAAGCAACAGGATTCTTCGGAATATTCAAGCTGAAGTCATCAATCATTATTATAATGATATGAATGATATGAATACTTTGTACAATGTTTTTATGTGTAGACCGAAAATACTTATACTCTATTTTCTCTCTTTCTCTCATGGATTGGAAACGCTTCGATTATGTCTTTGGTGTGAACACAAAGCCAATAGTAATCTAGAAGACACCCTTCAAAGAGATACTAGAAGACGGATCACGTCACATTGAATGAATATCTGCGCCCTTTCATTGGTCGAAGTTTCGCACCGACACGCTACGATTGGCTACGAGTCTCAAGGTCAGCGTCAATCAAGCCTGTGATTGGTCCAAATTGCTCATTCAAAGTCACGTGATCTGCCTTCAGGTACCTGGTGCGTGGCCTCCAGATTAATATAAGCTTTTTGACTGACGTCTATGGGTGACCGTTACCATCAGATGTTTTCTCTGCTCATTCTTCAGCATTTACATAAAAAAAGTATATTCGTCGATTTAGACAAAATTTTAACTCGAAACCGTAAGAGAGTTGAACGGCCAAATACCTCAGCAAGATATAATTCTGCTAATACAATTTCGTTTACGATTTAAGTGCGAAGTTAAATATAAAATATTGGCGTTAAAAACGGTAGCAGCTGCGTCATAAAATAAGATCAAGCGATTTCGGTTGTTTTGAATTCCTTTAAAATCTATGTACATGTGAGTCTGGTTTCATCGTGTCTTCGGTTAAAATTTATACCTCAAAAAAAGCAAAGTTAAAGAAGGCCTGTAATTTTTTTCACTCTTATGATAAAGGATAATAGTGCAATAGGAAAACAGGTTTATGAATAAGGCCGTATGGGTATGACTCTACCTACAAAATCTTTATCCTATGTAATTTTCCGTTATTTAGGTTGTTTGGAAGAAATTGCTGATTAGCAATAAGACCGCCGATTGTTTTATTATTTTTATATATTTTTATTGTGTTGAAATTGGTGAACAATAAATAATATTTGTATTGTATTAGATATTAGAAAAAATTAATATTTATAATTTTACAACCTAATATTTCTAGAGCGGTTTGAACTTTAAAAACGTTCTCCTATAAACCTCGGTTTTTGACTTGTCGCGTTATACGTAGGGACTATCGCTTTAACTAATATGGAATTTCAAAAACAAAAAATAACGTAATATAAAATATACGAATACATTAATTATACTCAGAACTTATTTTTATGGAAATAATTTTTAAAGTAATTGTGACAAAACTGGATGAAGAAAACACTTATTTTTCTACTTAGTTTCACAAAAAGGTCTCAATTGTATTAAACTAATAAAACTAGTTTAACAAAGGATACTCCGGACCAAATGAAATCTATACGAAGGGTCTTTCGCAATACTGTCATATGAATTTTAAGTAGCAATAACGTTGGCTGAAGTCCAAATCAGTCGTAAGTTTTGACTAACATAGGATTCTTGAGATTGTCAACCACAAATATAACATTTCTTAGAAACTAAAGCGCTTCTAATTTACACTCTATTGCGTCAACTTAAGAACCATGTGCTTGTGATAGAAGTCCAACTATTTTGGTCTTACTTTCTTTCCCCAAAGAGATCTGGAGTTATGATTGATGATGACACAGGTCAACGCACTCGGCATTGAATCATACCGAATATTCATTTTATTCTAAATGTTC
>CAWVQL010000396.1:0-44328 GCA_963932265.1 Thymelicus lineola
TATCTTTCGGAATTTAAACCACGCCATCGCTTCAACAAATCTCAGCCGTGTTTTTGGAAGAAGAAGCGGCGACTTCCAAGAAGTTTTTTCTTATTCTCAGTTACTGACACTTAGATACTAACTTCTGGCTCTTAAACTCACGTTCAGTGCTTATATGAAATAGTCAACAAACGATCAAATCCGATGGTATCCGATCATAATTTAGATACCTATCTAATAACATGGAAGCGAGCTCCAATGTAAATATAATTGTATGCGACAATCTCAATACTATTATATTGTAGTAATATTTATTAACTTTTCTCTTCTAAGATTGTATTTTTATTCGTATTGTTCACTCTTTTTCCGGAAACAATTTAAAAGTCTATATTATTTTACAAAGTCAGAAATATTAATGATACAATGTACTTAAATTGCTATACTTAAATTCATTGGACTGCGAAATTTCTGCACACTCTGGTAAATGGTTGACAAAAACAACTTACAATGACCAGATGTCGTGTCATCTTGTGGCAAGGGCGGGCCCGTGTTAGTGCAATATACTCGACGCGGTTTATATGGGTCATACAGATAGCTATGTTCGGATAAAATAACTTAAATTTTGGCTAATAAATGGAATTTTTTGGAAACTATAATTGAACATTGGGTCACATTATTTATTATCATAGTAACTAAAACGGAAATATATTCACCACCAATTTAAAAAAAAATAATATGTTGCCAATTGTCCCACTCTGTTGACTGTTCAGATTCATGGTATACGTACTTAAATAGGACTAATTAAATATTTATGTACATTAAAATAAAAAAAGCAATATATAAGGTTGTAGTTTATAATGATGACTGATTATATCACACAATATACAAGAATCGATATACATGTCAAACACAATTTCAAATAAAGACATGGTTATATAGATACGCGTCTATTCTGTGGATCAAAAAATCAACCTGTTTAAAATTGCTACCAAATCTAGCATAAATGGTAGATTTTTGAATTCGTAGCATTAGATCCCTGTCATTCGTCGGTGAACATTCTGAACGATAACCGTGTAGTTTTGTTGTTAACGTAGATTTAAATTTGATATTCGATATTTCGTAAAAGATCAGTGCAACTTTCCTGTTCTTATTAAATTTTGGTAAGTATTCGTTAATTATAATATTAAATACCCAGCCGCAACTTCTGTTAAGGAGTATTTTTGAAATATCTTTCGCCATTATTCTAACCTTAAAATTGAAATAGTAGTGTTGAATTCTGGCTCAAATGTACATTCTGTGGACATCTTTTCTGTGTATATGATAGTCCACAGAAAAGATGTATGACCACAGAAATGTTCCTGAGTAAAGATTTGCTAGCTTAAAGGTATAATAAACTGATCTTATTAACTCTGATTGTATAAACTAACAGCGAATGTGCATTTTGTGTATGCTATAACATAATGGAACATTAACATTTTATTGTTTTGCGCTGTATTGAGCTTGCATGTGGCTTTCTTTGTTTTAGATGCAATGCCTTATTCAAGGAGATCTAGAGAACAACTGAGTGAGGAAGAAAAGAAAAAACGTCGACGAGAGCAGAAGAAACTTAGCATGCAAAGAGCAAGAGCTAAGTTAGATATTGTGGCTATAGAAGAAAGACGTAAAAAAGATAGAGAAAGGTATCATAGGAAGAAAAAAGATGGATTAATTAAAACGATCAAAGATTATACACCCAGACAGCAGCGACAAATACGAAAAATGTGGCGTGAAAAGTCTAAGCTAAGGCGTGAAAAAGAAAAAATAAGAAAGCGTACAGAAAAAATATTAAATGAGAATACGCCACCTTCGTCTCCCACTTCTTCGCGTTCGTCCTTTTCAAGAGTCGTGGTAGGAAAAGCAGTAAGTGCTCGAAACAGACGTGTATTAAAGGCTCAAAATCGACATTTAATTAGTAGGTTAAATATCTTAGAACGAAAGCTGGCTAAATATAGAATGCGACTGACAAGATTAAAAAATAATAAAGAACAGAGTAATATTATAAACGTCAGCTTAAAACAAAAGATACACGATTTTTTAATAGATGATGAGCATAGTAGGCTAACAGCTGGTAAAAAGGAGACAATCACGCGAAGAAAGGTAAAAAAGCAAATACGGCTATTAAATGATACCCTTCTTAATCTTCATAAAAAGTTTATTAATATGACTGGCATTAAAATATCCTACGAAACATTTCGTCAATATCGTCCTTTCTGGGTGTTATTTCCGAATGCAGCTTCAAGAAATACATGTTTATGCTCCATACACACTAATAATGACTTTATTGTACGTGCCTTATACCAGGCAAAAATAATTACTTATTCTTCCGCTACCGATCTCGCCAAGTCTTTGTGCTGTAATAATACGCTTAATATTCCTTGTTTGGAACGAAAATGTTTACTATGTATACAGAAAGTTCCAAATTTTAATCTCAAAGAAGGCAATGACACAATTATTTTCAGAGATGGGTAACAAAGACATTCAAAGATGTTATCAAGGGTAAAGAAAAACAATTAAAAAAGACAGTTAAGGAGAGTGTAAAGACGTCCCAACAATCTCTTGTAAATATTTTAAACGAAAAATTACCAATATTTATGCAACATCTCGCTAATATAATTAACCAATATAGAGCAATCAGATTAATTAAACAACAACTTACACCAACAGAGGGCTTACTACACATTGATTTTTCTGAAAATTATAGTTGCAAGTACGGATCTGAAATTCAGTCTGCTCATTTTGGTGGGTCAAAATCACAACTGTCCTTACATACCTGCGTGTATTACTGTACCAATTCTCTGCCCCCCCAGAACTTTTTGGATATCAATTCTATGTGTACTGTCTCCGATAATTTAAGACACGATCCGGTACTTATATGCGCTCATCTGACACCCGTCATAGAAATAATTAAACTGCTCTCACCACATTTGAAGAAGTTACATATTTTAAGTGATGGACCAGTAACGCAATATCGTAACAAAACCATGTTTCATATGATTGCTAATTACCTAAGTAAAATCTCAAATGCAGAGACCATTGTGTGGCATTTTAGTGAGGCAGGTCACGGCAAGGGTGCGCCTGATGGTGTTGGCGGCTGTATAAAACGGACGTCTGATAATTTAGTTGCCAATGGAAGAGATATAACGGACATTGACAGTTTTCTAAGTTGTTTAAAAGATAATTGCAAAGGTATTCGAATAATGCGTATTGACGACACACAAATCTCTGCAATACAGAAAATAGCAGATAGAAACAAAAGTCGTCCTTTCAAAGGTACCTTCCGAATTCATCAAATTACGTGGAACAAAACCGAACCTAATGTGCTTCATGCCAGAAGACTAAGCTGTACCTCATGCGCAGAAGACGTAATATGTCCTCATTTTGAAATTGGACAAATTCACGTTGAATATGACACGGATACTGTACAGTCTTTACTATACGATGCTTCAAGCTCTTCATCACGAACCACCTCGCCTAGCATCGCTTCTTCTCCCGGAACAGCATCCGCATCTACTGTTACTGGACCGAGAACACCATTATCCTCGTTTACACCATCACCAGAAACTTTAGGGAATACCCCTCAACCATTTACTCCTAGAAAGAGGATTTACTTTGACACTAACTATTCCGATAACTCAGTTACGCCACCCAAGAAATCGAAAATTAGACCAATGTACTTCGCTGAGTCAAGTGACGAGAACGATGAAAACATTTTTTAATATTCTTTTTACATGTGAATGATGTTTTAGAGTTGTTTTTTGTTGATCATATGTAGACACTATGTTACTTTTTCGACTTTAACTTTTGCCAATATTATTTTTCCCTAAATATTATTATATTTCAAGAGATTTCTTAAAAATTATGTTAACATTTTGTAACCTTTTTATGGTATCACATTATTATTATTGTGAAATACAATAATAATAGTGAATAATATTTGAAGTTACGGATTTTATGAGGAGTTATGTCCATATAGGCTAATTTTGTTCTACTCTGTGGAACTAGGTCACTTCTGTGGCCATAAAAAAAAATTAAATTTGAATAACTGCGTGAAATTTGCAAAACGATCTAGTTTCTGCATTGTATTGAATAATTTGAGGTATTACTTATTAAATGAGACTGATTTTGAATGAATACTAGGACTTTTTTTTTCGTGAATTTTCGGACCCGGATTTCTGTATGACCCATATATACCTGACATTTTTTTGGACCACAGACTTAATCATGTCGAGATATGGCATTTTTGGAAGGATCTTGAAATGTTCTTTATTAGAAAGTTATATTTTATTCTTATGTTCTCACTCATATACTAACAATAAAACCGAAACACACGTTCAATTGAAAGAATGACCCAGTTGAGCTAAAACAAAATAAAACAATAATAATAATATCGTCATATTTTCTGCCGTCGATTGTAATTATTGTCATCGATTTCAAGATAGGGAAATGATTGACGTTATGAGTTGTCATAACCATTTTCCGCGTTAATTCTATTGTCTTGTTCGGTTGGTGTGTTAATGTTACAATAGTTCCTGAGTATTATCTATTGATGTTGTATGATGCAACGATAACAATGAATGACAAATATGAATATTAAATGAACTTGTAAATACAAAACTTTGTGTAATTCAATAAAATTCCCATTGGTATTAATTTTGAACTATTGTATAATAATAATAATTATTATTGTTGTGTATACTTATTGGTATACATTTTTTATATTTTTAAAATTATTATTACTGTTGTGCATATGAGTGTAATCATTTGAAATAAATAATATAGATTAAATATAAATCCCTGAATTAGAAAACAAATTAAAGTCAATACGATAGCATTAATTAAGAATATATTATAAATAAGCGTAGGTTTCATATTTATTACGTATTGTGAATTGTAAATAAAATATCCCTTCTAATTCATTACCATATCTTCGTGTCACGACTGTTACCTTGCTCTTGATTAGTCATTAGTCATGGAGGATGTAGAACGCATAAACAACACGAGAGCTTTCATCATTTATGGCTCCAATATCACATCCAACCTTACTTATTTTACTCGATTTTTTTCCTTACTTACTTGTTGATTTTTGATTTGTCTGGCTTTAACTCATTAATAGCCCACTACTGGGCACGGGTCTGTCCTCTTGAGGAGGCCTAGAGAATACTCCCCCGAAACTGTGTTATTATAAGATACTGTTTACTGTTATCTTATGATAACAACTGGGAATAAGAATTTTTTGCCACTAGCGGTCACCCATCCAACTACCGACCGCCCGCTGTTGTTTAACTTTGTCGATCACATAGGATCGACGAAAGCCGCCGAGATATGAGCGCTTCATCAGCTTGATCATTGTCTACCAGTTGGCTAAACATGAAAATTTGTTCTATTCTTGCGTGTAAGACTAACAAATATCCATGCATCCAAGAAAATTATAATATTATTAGAATATTAAATTAAAGCACAAAGAAGCATATACTAAATAAAACTGACGGTATAAACTACTATATAAAACCTATTATACCTACGTACCTTTATTTAATTGGTATTGGCATTGGTATTTTTATAGTGTTGGTAATTCTACGGCAGAGTAAACATTTAAACAATTTCCACGTTTTTTCGTTGTGGTAAAATCATACATTGATCATTTCAAATAATTACGACTCCATATGTTTGAACTAAATCGAAGACAGCAACTTATATAAACTACATTATTTATTTTCGATTTGGTCAGCCCTAAAATTTAGGACATTTTATTTACTTTATAATCGCCAAATTTCATATTATATTCAATTAAATGAAAAACCAAAAATCCCGACTGCGTAAAATCAACTAAAAAAAAAACAAGCCCAGTAGTTTAGAATGCCAAAAATATACATACATACGTACATATACATACACTCGAAAAACATAACCTTCCTACTGGCGTAGTTGGGTAAAAACACAGAATATCTAATAATTAGTTAGATGTTCTGTGGATAAAAACGATGTCAATTTAAGAAAATGTTCGTATTTCATTAAATACTTTGGGCAGTTTATTAAATAGTTAATTCCACGATGGATTCACGACATAAATACCGTGAAAGCCTTCTGTGGTGGCAATGCTCAGGCATTACGATCACCATACTGGTACCGCAGTAAGTCAATGCCGGCAAAAGGTCGTTGTTGGCGCTAATGCGGTCACGAGCCGATTTATTTATGTTAAGAGGACGCCTGGACGCAAATTCACACTAAAAGGGGGCGTGGCCACTGTCTTTTGTTCTCAATCGTCAGCTTTCCATACGTCACTCACGTCATAAGCACAGCACAAAAAAACTACGGAGTAGTTAATAATACAATATTTATGTTTTATTATTAATATTAGAAACTAGCTGACATGGCAGACTGTTCTGAAAAATGTTTTAAATTTATAATAGAATTATTTAATTAAAACTTCACTGATCACCATCAAACTATAGCCTTTGTAATTCAGAAAAAATGTAGCTTTCTACTAATGAAAGTTTTTTGAAATCGGTCCAGTAGTTTTTAAGTTTATTCGTCACATATAAAAAAATACAAATTTATCTTTTTATAATATTAGTTTAAGTAGATAAAAATGTTTGATGATGTTGAAGAGAGTAAAGAATGCGTTACTTTTCAGTTCCCTAATAAATTATTTATTAATAAAACTCGCGTAATTTTTAGTAATGTATCACTTTATTTTATAATAAAACAGGCAATAGCTATAAGACAATGCAATATACATATAATAGCTTATAATATATATAAGATTGCAGATTTTTTATTTTTAACCTATTAAAAAAAGGAGAATGCCCATACCCAGTAATCTCAAAAAGAAATATTGTATCACAATGATTTTTGAACAAAAAATTTAATTAAAATAATTCAAGTATTTTACCGTATTTCCAAAAAATATTAATAAGTAACTTTACTTCCGTTTTACAAAAAAAAAAACCATTGGGCCATTTATGTTTGGATAAGGGCCAATCAGGAATCTTTTAAGATCCTTCGGGCCAATAGGTTGCATTGATTCGATTATGATTATGATACAACAAACTAGATGACGTAAGGGGACTGTCAAATGAATTTGAAACTTATAAGATCGAGATTACATACGAAATCGACTTTAATAGGCCTGCATAGAGTTCATATTACTGTGAGTTTACTATAAGGGAACATACCAAAACCACGTGACCTATTTTTTCCAACTTTTTACCCTCCTCCCCCCTTTCGTGACCATACGTAATATATGAGAAGACCCCCTTCCTCCCCCCTAGTTTTCACGTGGTAATTTATAAATACGGTTTTCAATATTTTTTTGCCAACAGCGTTAAAAATAATATTTTTGCTTATATTTGATGACTTGTTGTGTGGCGCAATAGTTGCTATGGCGGATCGCCGTACCAAGGGTCGGTGGTTCGATTTCCAGCGAATTGAATTTTTGATTTTTGAATTTCTGTTCTTGGTCTTTGTGTGAGTGATCTTGTCTTTGTGTATTGTCCATAGCACCCACGACACGATATTGCTATGCTATGGTACATAACGCGCCACTCCCGCATTCATGGCATTGACAACCGGAAAAAGAAGATCTTATAGTGAAATTGAGTCCGTTCATCTTGACTCCTACTCTTCAGAATGTATCCCTGGAATACACCGACCGCCTTCAGTTATTGGGCATTGAGATATCCTCGAACCTTAACTTTGGGCGGTTCATTGAATCCAAAGCTAAAGTAGCTGCTAGGAAGCTTGGAATCCTAGCAAAGGTGCGGCGGTACTTCACACCACAACAACTCTTAACCTTATATAAAGCACAGGTTCGGCCTTGTATGGAGTACTGCTGTCACATTTGGGCTGGTGCTGCCAAATGCCACCTGTCAGCATTGGATTCAATGGAGAGGCGTGCTAAGAGACTTATTGGTGACCCTAAATTGGTTGAAACCAATCTTCAGAGCCTCGAGCACAGGCGCAGAGTTGCTAGCCTCTCGGTGTTCTACAGGATACATTTTGGAGAGTGTGCGCAGGAAATATATGATTTGATTCCGCCATCCCCATTCCACCATCGAACGTCTCGACGCACGGCGGGTATCCATCCCTTCGTCGTTGACATTCCCCCTGTACGGACGAAGCGCTTCGCTTCGTCATTTATTATGCGTACAGCGAAGGATTGGAATAAATTGCCCGCGTCGGTATTTCCGCTCGATTATAATGTGAGTGTCTTCAAGGCAAGAGTGAATAGGCTTTTACTAAGTTAATGCGCTTTACCATCAATGACTACATCGCCACTTACCATCAGGTGGGATTGTAGTCAAGCATTAACTTATAATTTATAAAAAAAAAAAAAAAAAAAATTTACGACGAATTTCTGTCTGTAATATTGGTCGACTGAGCTCGTTGAACCAAAAAAGGTAGAAATCTGGCGTTTTATTACTTAAGAAAGTAAAGGTCAGAAGTACTGATTTCTTTATTTTTGTGCTATGACAGCTATGTATGACAATTGAATTTTATTGCATTTCAACTAAATCTGCAGTTAGGCATTGCAGTTGCTAGTGTCTTTTATATTTAAAAACCATTTTATGGACATACTAATAGCGTTTAGCCGTATTTGAGTGGCTTAGAATACTAACCCCAATCCCACGCCGGATGGGTGTGTAAGAGGCGACTAAATTCGGCTCGCTGGTGGTAGGGCCTCTCGAGGGATTATATTGGTAATATTGATTTTAATTGTTAATTAATACCATTATTACTATTATTATTTCTCCATGGGGTTTCCCTGGATAGCTACCACCCTTGAGCATGAGTCAGCCTCGTCGTGTTCCGGCTGGGGGATTTCTTTCTTTCTTCTTCTTCTCTCTTTCTTGGCCGGCAGCGCATCAGTGATGCCTTTGATGTTGCTGATGTCCATGGGCGACGATAGCCATTTGCTATCAGGTGGATAGTCAGCTCGTTGGCCGGCTATTTCCATAAAAAAAGCGTTAATTGTTATCAAGTTCATCAAAGGTAATAACACTATATATACCGTATTATATAATATACATATGTAGCAGAAGGAGGTATTCTATGGTATTGGTTATGAAATGATATTCCTTTTACTTTGCACCATGATATATTTCCAGTTCTCCTAACATTCACATCAATATTCCAAAGTACTTCAACACTACGTGATCAATAATAATCTGTTCTACATTCTTGACAATTCCCTCATCTAAATATGACATGACATTTCTTATATGCCAGCCTCTGCATCAGGCAAGCGCTGTAGAATAAAGAGGTCCGTCCCTGGACCTTCACTGGAGATTCATGGCCTCACCGATACATATATATTACGTTCAACTGCAGATTATTTGAAATGTACTATAGTGAACAACCCTTGCACTGCACTACAAACTATCAGTTTTCAATCAGCTGACGTCCCGGTATATAGTATGCATCAGTGTTCTCACCTGTGAACTCGAAAAGGCACGAAATTTTCCTAGAGGATATTGACTACGTGACAAAAATCTAAACCCCCTCCCTCCCCCTTGTGACCAAGTGTGGTGTTTTGAAGACCCCCCTCCCCCCCTAAATGGGTCAAGTGGTTTTGGTATGTTCCCTAACATAAATACAAACTAATTTTGTTGAAAATTTATTTTTATCAAGATACAAAAATGTTAAAGTCAGTACATTTCTCCATACTAAATGGGCTTTCTACTTTCGATATGTTTTTGTAAATTTATTTTACGTACATTTTGTACAATATTTTTTTAATTTATACTACTACAACCTTAATTTATACTACTAAAACTATAACTATAGCCCTATATTTATCAAGGAATTCTTAGAATTTTGAAATTTCTTTAAAAGGTTATAAATTCTGCAATTAATCATTATTTAAAATATTCACATTACAATAAATAGAAAACTCACCCCAAAACTCAGTATGACTGTAAGAAAATCGTAACAGACTGGCTAAAGAGATATTTCAGAACCGCATTTATCTCTCTCTCACACAGCGACACCTAAAAGCCACACACACACACGCACACACAAACACACACACACGTGTATAACCAATACACGTGTATACGTAAAAAGAAATTAAAAAATGTTATAATTACTTTTTACACTTGCTTTTCATATTGATTTTCACATTTATGAGTTCAAAAATAATGAAGTGTCGTACAAACATACAACATAATTATATTAGTAGGATGTACATTGTACATACAATCCCTTAGTAAACATACAACCTTAGTGGGATGACTTTCATGAAAATAATGAAACCGTGATATAGTTATTTTTTGTTTCCAACTAGGGTATACTATCCGGATATCCAGATATCCGCCGAATTTTAAATCCGGATATTGGGCTTGTTACTCAACCGGATAATTTGAATAAAACGGATAGTAAATTTTTCATTTTTTTATATGTTTTTTAATTGAAATATGTGTATTTAAAGCACCAAGATATAATATTTTAAACTTTATAATCATAACATAGATATTCTGTTAGCCTCCAATAATTAATATACGACTAAATGCCAAAAAACAAATTACTTAAAAATCTGCATAGATGTAATTTTTATGAGACAACTTACAAAATACAAATAATGACAGCCCAATATTTCTTCACAATACATTCAAGAAGCAATTTCAATAAAAGTAACATTTTTACAACAGATTTAATACAATAAAGGGAACGTTTGGGCATTCGCTCGCGGTGCTTAGCCTAGCCTCAAAAGGAGAAATAGTTCTGGAGAATATACATGCCACTCTACAAGCTCACTATATCTACAGCATAGCTTAAAAATTGAACTCAGAAATCGAGCAGTTCTATTGCAATCCTCCTTGCGTCGATGTTCTCAGTGCTGAGGGTTCTTACCCCCTCAACGGATCACTTTATCCCGCCTGTACTATCATGCACCAACGGTTCCGGTGTCCTGCAACGTGGATGACCTCGTGTATCCTGCTGTCAAGAGTGGTGCGGATTTTATCCAACCAGCGTATCGGAATTCGGACTGCGACTTTGCGGTCTGGTCCCCTGGACTTTTCCGGTGGTGACTAACTTCTCAAGATTGTCACCGTTTTTCCGGGTCTTAAGTACCTAACATACAAAACTAAACTACATCTAAAATACTCCAGTACTCATTGATGGCAGATGGTCGGAGTCTCTTAGTCTCCTAGGTTTCCTGCTTTTGGGCTTTTCTATGACAATATACTACGGAAATTGAACGCCTGTATCTTGCACATCATGTGACGCTCCAGTCGATGACAAAGTTGGAAGGCATTGTTAGAGACACTTGTAGGGCGTAGGGCGACTGTGCGCCTAGGCTAGCATATAAAAGAAGCCTTAGTGCACGATCCCAAGGTGGAACTTGTAAAGTTCACGAAAAGGTAGCAGTAATCTCACATATGAGCCCTAGCTGGACTTCGAGCCCCCACTAGGGAACAGCATTGTAACTGCTGGAGGCAGAAATAAATTTCAAAGCCACTATCGCTTTACAATTTATACTTTGCACCACTGTACATACCTACACTGTTCTACACTGTTCTTTTCAACTCGCTTCTTTTTCGTGATTAACTCCTTGTGATCCTTCTTAGGACGGTTGTTACGAAGAGACCAGTGAGTGCTGATACGAGGTTTCAGCAATGACTAGGAGATCTTTCGCAGGGTCTTTTGGTTTGGACGGCAAGGTCCAAACACTCAGTAAATTTGTCATTAGTTCATGATCAAATTTGACTTTAGGATGAAACTCATTAAGCTTGGCAGTGCGCTGATACATCTCACAAAAAATATTCGGTTTTTATTAAAATTTTGAACGAGTTTTTGTAATAAAAATATTGATTGTATTCATAAATTATTTGTATTTTAACTTCTAAAAGTATTATGTATTTATTTATACACATACACATAATTAACAGGACTAACCCAAAGCATTACGTGCAGAATTTCCGAATTATCCGCATATTATCCGGATAATGTTTAGGAACTATCCGAAATATCCGGATACTAAATTGAGCGGATAATTGCATGCCCTATTTCAACTATAAGCTTTTTACTTCAAAATGACGAGTTTCCATACTAACTTGCACCTCCTAAATTAACCCTTTAAGGGATGATTTTCTAAAACTTACGAAATTGACTTGTATGAAAGAGACTTCCGACCCCTATTTTTACCCCTTAATTAAAGAACAGATTTTCAAAAATCCGTTGTTAGCTGACGACTCCTTGGCATATAATATCTTCTTGCCAAATTTTATTTTATTCGGTTCGGTAGTTTTTTGTATTTTTTGTTTAATCAGCGGTGAGTCTCCTTTCGCTTTTATATAGTACTAGGAAATCGACCTTGCTTCGCTTCGGGATAAACAGTTATATATATAATATAGTCTATGTCACCCGGGGATTCAAATCGGTTAGGTAGTTTCGGAGCCTATTCAATACAAACAAACAATCAAACCTTTCCTCTTTATAATATTAGTGTATAGATAATGTTTTATGGAATTGAACAGTAACTTAATTATTTTTTAATCTCTTAAACGTTATCAAACATTTTAATTGATGATAAGTACAAATAATAAAATATAAATAATAAAACAAAACTACTCCATTTCTCTGTGCTGTTTAGTTTTCTCCATTTAACGTTTTGACAAGCATAAACAAAAGATAAAAACTTTTTACGCTACTACAAATTCATACAAATTGTTAAATAAAAAATTGCGCAGAGCGACACACGTCCGGCGTCGATGAAGACCGCAGTCGACTGAAGGCAGATCATAATGACAGTGATGGAATGACTTTTTGTATGAAAATTGTGAGATAGTTATACTGAGCTTGCGCTCGGAAATGAACGACATAAACGCCAAACGACGTTTTTATTTATTTTTTAAAAACTACTTCATGGATATTCACAAAAATATACATGGATTTAGATGTGATAATTTACTATGTTTTAAAAAGAATTCCGTGCACAAATGGGTTAAAATATCGCGGTGGTAAGATATAATAAAAATAATTAGAGCCAAGTTTATGATTTTTTTCTATCGAGAAAATTTCACGCTATCGTGTTTTCATTTTCGAGCAGATTTAAAGTATATAGTCAAAAAAACATATACCTAAGTATTACGTTGATAGCGTATAAACTTTAAGAAATATGGGGAAAAGAATATCAACCAAATTCCCGCGGTAGCGCCTTAATATTCCACCGAGTATTACACTTATTATAAAATATTGCAAATGACGCAATAACTTACGAAAGAATAAAAGAAGCTTAGGCTATTCTAATTTTACGATAATTGAGTGGATGCAGCTTCTCTCTTTAATGACCCGTGTGGCGCAATGGTTACCATGCAGGATCACTGTGCCAAGGGTTCTGAGTTCGATTACCAGCGAGGCAGAAATATGAATAATGAGTTTGAATTTCAGTTCTTCGTTTGGATTTGTGTTTTTATCTTTGTGTATTGTCCATGACAACCACGACACAGAGTTCTAGTTATAGTCCTATTGATAACGATTATTTGGCTTGAGAGCCAGTTCTTTCTTTCTTTTTCTGCTATCTTTCTTCTCCGGAAAAGCATCAGTGAAATCTTTGGTGTTTCTGATACCCATGAGAGACGACAGCCACTCCCCATCAGGTAGATCGTTGCGTCGTTTGTCGGCTATTTTCATAATAATCTAACATTTTAACAAAAAAAATACCGACTTCAAATGAAGTACATTGTACTTTTGACATGGCAATGACACGACAAGCACCACCTTTCCATAAAAAAAAGAATCATCGAAATCGGTTGGCGCGATATTGAGTTATGCGTCCATTTATCGCGCACATACTTCATGCAAATTTAAGACTTATATGATTTTGACATGGATGTCATTGTCAGATCTCGTTCAAGTTTATGTGGGACCACACGACAAGCACCAGCTTTCGATTAAAATAAAAATCATCCAAATCGGTTCACCCAGTCCAAAGTTCTGAGGTAACAAACATAAAAAAAATACAGTCGAATTGAGAACCTCCTCCTTTTTTTGAAGTCGGTTAAAAAGTACAGAACATATAACGTTATAGCCTTTGAAATATCTTAATAACGATTGTCACACGCCTTGTGCTATACGCTGAGGTAGATACATGAAAGCAATTGTTTATCCTCTCATCAGATTAGACAAACTCGTTGAAAATTGCAAACGATTCGGTTGTATTGTAAACAATACCATGAACGTATGGAGTGTCACATCAAACAAACGCAGTAATTAAATGCCGGCTACCGCTCGCTGTTAGGGACTTTACCGTTGATGTGTGTTTCAGATGAATATTATTCCATTTTAACATGACAGTGAAGGATTATTTTCTATTTCAAAACATTCACATTTTGTCGTAGTTATGCAATGGTATGTTTATTGTTCAGTTGTTTCAATCTACCAAATTTTACCAAAAAACTTATTGACCTCAAGGACCACTCAGCATGTTATCAAAATTGCCATATGTGTATCTATGTATAATTTCAGAGGAGTTTCCTCTATCCAGGGAACCCGAGTTCCTTTATTTGATAAGCAAGGTCACCAAGTAGACAACGCACTGATAGCTTTGCAATTGACATTAATTAATTAAGTAAACTAGGCTTTCCAACGAGAAGAAATATCTCTTTTCGACTACATGAAAGCAAATGACCTAGTTACGCAATGTAACGCGGTCAGGGGTTACGTTAAATTGCAAGAACATTGTCCGTACACCGAAAGGCACATTGACTCTCGATAATTAGCAATCTCTAATATTAAAAATGTCGAGCTTAGCTACTCGTCTTAAGAACCTGAGTCTTTCAACAGAGAACATAATGTGGGATGACTGAAGACACAGAGGAAATAAGTTGAATCCAAAAAAAATTTTTTTTTTAAACGCTTTTATTTCAATGTTTAGTTTATAAAATTAGCTACAAGTTGTGAAAATTTCAAGTCTCTACGTAAAATAGAACATAGAGAATTATGCGTCTAAAGTCTGAAAATCGTTTTTTTTAATTTAACAACAAATAAACAATGAAAATTAGTTTAAAATATGATTTTCGTGTATTGTCATCGGAAATACACATGTCTGCCAAATTTCATCAATTTTCATTAAAGGGAAGTCATTCAAATTAACGTTACAAGATTTGATCCTTTGATCCTCCGAAGTGAAGCTAAATATAAAAGCGATTAATAACCTTATTGCCGTGTAAATAGAGTAGCATTTTGATCATAATATTGAAGATTTGATGCGTTGATGCTCCGAAGTGAAGCTAAATAAAAGCGTTTAAAAAAGAAGGAGAGTAGTTATTTTTGCACCTAGGGTACTTTCTAATAATTTTTCTGATTATAAAGGTATAGTAAAAGAGAAATAAAACCAAAAAACGCATATAAAGAACTAGTTATTTATTAAGCACACAATAAAAAGCATCATTTCTTAAGCCACCACGGCGAATGTATAAAATGAGGAAGCGCGTGAACAACACTATGAGAGACTGCAACTGGAGCCGCGTGTATAATTGGCGCGGAGTGTATAATTGGTGCGGGGTGTATAATTGGCGCCGAGTGTATAATGGATGCGTGGAGTATCGGAGGGTGGTACACGATGATGGGTTTCGGTGCTGGTGCGGCGCTTCCTGCCATTACTAACACGCTGATGATTATCTAAAACAATATTTTTTTTATTTAAATATTTATTTAGTACCTTTTTTTATGCTTAGAGCAGGCAAACGAGCGTCTGCTCGTTACCTGATGGTAAGTGATCACCGCCACCCATGGAAATTAGCAACACCAGGGGCGTCACCAACGCGTTGCCGGCGTAGTATTGGTGGAACCTGGTACGTGATGTGCGGTGACGAAAATTAACTGCAGGTATTAAGCCAAACAGTTCTTCAGAACATTCCCCATTATACAGACGGTGAGCAGGTACCTATTTAAAATGTAACTTTCTTGCAGTGGAATCCCGGGTTTGACTTCTGCCTACATCTCTAATCTCCCAAAGTAAATGTGTATTGGAAATTTTAGTAAAAAAACTTTTTGCGTGCTAAAGAGTTTAAGAATTGTCCATTTAGTGAACTATGCTCCCTCCCTGTAATCCTTCAGTTACAGGGTGTAGATAAGTACGTACTTATACTAGGCGCTGTGCGTGGGCATTATAACTTTTAGGTACGTAATAAAATCATTGTTCAACAACTGAGGCATTTGACATAACTAAAGCAAAGAAAAGATTTTTCTAAAATACAATACATACAGGTATAAAACACGAGTATAATAAAATAGAAGATTCGCTTCATTTTGAAAACTTCAATATTATTTAAGTGCTTGATTCAAAATTTAAAAAAAGACCTTCACAAAAACACACTGATGTTATAATTACTAAAGACTACATTACAATTAATATTTTATCCTTATCAAATCATTCACTCATTTCTTTAAATACTCATAGTACACATTCTTAAGTTGCACAACATTTAATAGCCTTTTAAGGTACCGGTACGGAAAAACCTTAAAACCGTTAAAAGTGTCGCTACTCACCACTCGGAACATTTCCGCTGTAATATCCTGTCCGGCTTGTAAGAGACTGGCTCATCCGCGGGCCCCTTTCAATTTATACTTCACCCAAGAATTCTACTCCCAGTCGCATCTGCCAACGCAAATGGCCAGGAATTTCACTAAAATACCAGACGGCTAGATTACACGCTGATCTAGCAATGTTGTGAATGAGCTAACGCCACAGAGTTTGTAAGGTATAGAGAAGAATATACTCGTAATAAAACTAATTGTCTTTACATTGAAGGTATTTGAGAAAACTATTAACGTAATAGCAATAAAAAAAATCATTTTTTTCCGTTTGTCAGTGCGTTTATTCCCGCTAAGCTCAAAAATGCCACAACATTGGTTGCGATTTTCAGTGGTGTATTTTAGCAAGCTTGGAGTAAAATTAAGTGCTTTTTTTTTAATCGGTGCAGCACAAAACATGTCATTGATATATCTAAATTAGAGGAAAGGATCCCATCAAAACATTTTTTCGAGTGTGGCTGACTAAAGTCATAATGTAAAAGTAAAGTCCCGAATGGAAGTGAGGACGCTTACCATGGCATAAAAGTGTAAAGTCAAAGTCAAAATATTTTATTCATATAGGTTACTGATACACTTATGCACGTCATTTTTTTTGGCTTTTCGGAAGGTGCTTTGTCATGGAGGAGAAGAAAAGCCTACAGAAACTCCTCATCACATCTTTAAAAAAATATTACAATAAAAGATAATAATATAAAAGTATTTATTATTCTGTAATATTTATTGTATAATTGTAGAGACCAATAAAATTCTGAACCCATTATGAAAATGGATTAAAAATAACGATTTTCTTGTTCCACAAGTTGAATTTGTAATTTTATGAAATTAACCGTTTAAATCCCAAAAAATCCGAGGGCAAACATGCATACATACCTCGTTATATTATAATAAATTCTGCAGTGAGATTTAAACCATTTCTAGTGACTTCACATCTATGTCTGTATCTAGTAAACGGAAATTTTATGCGGCTGCATAATCTGAGCGCGACAAGGACTGCAGGAGCAGATATTCGGTCAAACGGCGCTGATACGAGAAGCACTCGCCACTTTAAACATACCTATAGAATAACTTATCACTTCTGTTAATAAAAGTTATTATTTGGTTAGCTACAAAATGAGTTATCGCACCAAATGAACGATACCACCAACCGTCGGCAGTAACGGGTTAGTAAAACCACAGAAGACATAATAGTACATGGTAAAACCAGATTTTAGCTATTAGGTGCCGATTTGCATGAGGGGAGTTAAATTTTTAAGTGACTCCAAAAGTAAAACAAAATACGTAAAAAAATATTCCAAAGTTGATTTGTGAAGCATAGGTTATCAAACAGGTGGAATGAATAAATGTGGTGCCGTTGGATTAGTTATATTAGGTTAATTAAAAACTACAAGT
Organism: Thymelicus lineola; assembly: GCA_963932265.1. Taxonomy (NCBI): domain Eukaryota; kingdom Metazoa; phylum Arthropoda; class Insecta; order Lepidoptera; family Hesperiidae; genus Thymelicus; species Thymelicus lineola. The sequence continues at coordinate 17,947 of CAWVQL010000396.1, forward strand.
ATTTAAAGTTTTATTTAAACTGGAATAGAATGTATTTAAAGTTGTTTATATATTTTTTAATATTTTAATGAAGTATAAAATAATCTACAAAAAGGTTAATTTTATAATTTTTTTTTCGATTTAATTTATAAAGTATAACTAAGTAATTAAATAAGTAAATAAGTAAAATTTCCGTTTTATACTCTGATGTTGGATAAGTATACTCGTACGAGTATACTGGCCTTTTTTAGGTATCCTGTTAATATCTGTACAGATATTATAGTAAGTCTTACCGCAACAGTTTACTAAGAAAAGATTACAGTAAAATTTAGTATTACAAATTTTCCTTAAAGACGTCTTCATGTTTTCCTCGATGCATTCAACAATATTTGGTCTATTGCCCGCCATTACTAACGATACATTCTTTAAAAATTCCACAAATACAGGGTAGCTTTTTTGTAGAGAGACGACACTAAACACCAATTTTTATTACACTCATAAAAATGTATTTACTGATTTATAATATAAATTTAATTATGATAATTATGTATTATCTGATTTATATATATATTTTTACATTCAACTAGGACTAAAAATAATTTTATGAGCGTGTATTTTCCTCATTTATCTCACGGATAGGATCTTCTAATTTTAGGAAGCAGGTCGTATCTTGAAAATTGTACATTTGTAGCTAAGACAGAAATAGGGGATATAATATATCCAGAATAAATAAACTCGAATGATTAAAGCCTCTTACCACCAGAGGACATACCTGTTTGGTATTCTTACGCATGAGCACGCTAAAATAAGATAGCCATAATTGAATTTATCAACACATTTGGTACACAACCGACTAAAAGTGAATAGAATTTCAATGGATAGCCCGTGTGGCGTAATTGTTACCATGCACAAGAGTCCTGGGTTCGATTGCCAGCGAGGTGGTGATGAGTTTAAATTTCTATTCTCGGTCTGTATGCGTGTTCTTGTCTAAGAGTGTTGTCCATGGTACCCACGATACAGGGAATCCCAGTGTAGAGCTATAAGTGTGTACCGTTATACTATATTTATTAATTTGTTTCAAATATTCAAACAACGCCTCTATTTGTCGAGTATTCTGTGTGATTTCATCGAAGATGCCGAGCAACATCAATTAGACGGAATTTAATTATGCAATTATGCAGCGCACGTGCGCTTTGCCAGGCATTAGAGTTTAAAGTATTTGTGTTCCGCCGAAGTTGTCAGCTTTGAGAGATGTTTTAGTTAACACTAAATAACTATACGTGCAATACGTGCTATGAATTTAAGATCTTTATGATTTAACTAGCTCGTTGTTATTGAAGATGGTTAAAGCGGATCATGGTGCTTCACTACGTATTTGTGAAAAACTCAGTGGCTTAATTAAGCGCACTCTAAGACTTTAAAGGTATGTTTACCTGAATTCACCTAATGTGCTTTTCTAAAGCTCAAAAGCTCTCAAGAACCAGCTAGATAACTCAATTAAGTATAAATTTTATTCTCTTGACACGCCTGAGTAATGAAATTTTTTCTCTTACCTTAAAAACTATTTTCGTTTTTACGAGCCTCCATATTGAATAATTAGTAGTTGCCATCAATAAAGTTGCTAATTTACTATAATAAAGCAGAGAGTAAAGGCAGGATACAAAAATCAGAACACAAAATAGGGTTGTAACAAATTTATTCTAAACGTAATTTGACTAATACTGCTTAATGGATGGCGACAACGGGGTGAACGGGGACAGCCTTGACGACTGGAGCGGTATGGTGGACGGTGGTTGAGCTGCTGTGAGCGACGGCGGAGGGGGCGGTCTTCACCACCACTGGGGCGTGGACAGCGTGGACAGCGTGGACTACTGGTGCATGGACGATGGGAGCCGCCACGAGGGGAGCGGAGTGGACAACAGGCACGGTCTTCACGGCGACGGTGTGGACCGGGGAGCCGTGGTTCACGACTTGGCTGCTCTTAGTCACGGTGGTCTTGGAGGCCACGACTGGCACGGCGTGGACGACGGGGGCGTGGACGACTGGTGTGGCATGGACCACTGGGGTAGCATGCACGGCGGACAAGGCCACTACGGGCTGGTGGGCGACCAACAGACCAGGGGCGGCGGCTGCGCACGCCAAGATTGCGGTGAATACTACCTGGATTGGATGACAGTTTAGTTAGCTATGATGAAATAAAAAAATTGAAAGTCTTGAAGTTTGGTTTCAGTCATTTGAGTAACATAATATTGGTTATGTTAACTTGATATGACGTTTTGTTTTTTTTCAGTTAGAATATTTTTTCGGAATTATATAAAAATTTAAAAAATGATCAAGTTATTTTAAATGGATAATTATAATTTTTAATATTTTTTTTTGATATGAAATGTTTTTTTTTAAACTTTGAGATATTTTTCTATTGCAAGTAGATAAATCTAAAAATAATTTTTATTACAATTGAATTAAAAATATTACACTTTAGCTAATTTTTTATGTAAAATTCATAAGCACAACTCACAAAGCTCTGCATGATGGTTGTTTGAAGAATTTGGTGGTTTCGTGAGGAGGTGAGGAGGTGACCGAATTATCTAACGAGTTGAGACCCAGCGCCCCTTTATATACCAGCCCGCGCCGAAATGTGTACTTGAATTTCGTTATTATCCGAGCTGCGAAACTGAGCTTACGAATGGATATGACCTGTGAGCTGCGGTTATTCATGACAAAGTACTCTCAAGAATATGAAAATGTGATTTTTTAAATTTTAAATAGGAAAAATGTATAATGAAACACTACGGAGTGTAATTGATAATACAAAGTTGCACTACAAGCAAAGTTATATTATAATTGAAATATCAGGTAGCATTAGATTGTACGTATCATTGTTACGCTACTAGCGTGATTCAGAAAGTTGTACAGCGCCATCTCTGTAAAACACTCTGAATCACTTCAAAAAAAGTGTCGTCATTCGTAAGAATCAAAAAGTGTCGTAAGATTTTTTTCCGTCTAGCCCCCTTTCACAACGCGCGATAAGGAACTTCGTTCCAATAAATAAATAAATTTGTAGCAACACTAAATCTTCAAACGAACGACCAACCGGGAAGGATAGCTTAATAAAGCACGAAAACGCTCCGGCGGGTTAAAAAAAATAGTGGTACTTCGGGAGTGCCGATAGAAGTGAAAACTTGAACAATTACGAGTGTATTTTTTGAATCATCATTAAATATTTTATTTTGCAGGAAATACTTTTAAATGAAGTGTTTTTTACTCATTACCTTTTCTAGTGAAAGGCTGTCAACGCCATCTCGTAAACTATATGTAAACTACAATATTGATATTAAACGAGCTGTAAATTAAGTAACTTTAGTTCTGTACTTTTCTTAGAGATGGCGCCAAAGGTAGGTGTCGATTATAATCTGACCGGTCGTAAACTGTATGGTTTCATCCCAACTCAAAAATACCCAACACGTCTAAACTATTTTTCACTTCAAATATTTGCCACTAGCGATCACCTATTACAATCCGCGCTTATATTAACTTGATTAATTTTCCTATCGACAAAAATACTATCTATATCACTACCAAAATAAGTACGCTCAATATCGACATTTAGTCGTCACTACCACATCCATAGAGCTTTCACTAGCGTTGCTCTAGACTGGTACAAGAACATGATTGGGCGCAGTACGCTGATGCCAAGTTCATTCAGTCAAGTTAACTTGTTACGTAACAATACGGCTGTCTCACTGGCGGTTGGAAATGGACGAAACATGTTCTGGATGTAACTCATTTTGGATGTTACAAGCACTTACAGAATACCATTGCTTCGGATGTTTCTAATTTAATGAATAATTTACTATTAGCGCTCTGTCCATGGCATTGTTGCACAAACATATAAACACCTAAATCATCCCACGGGAACGTTAAATCGGGACAAAATTTACCCTATCTTTTAAGTCTGGACAAGGTCTGTCTGAGTTCTATAAGTTTTATTCGTACAATGATTCGCGCGTTATACTATCCCAAACATCGAAATGTCTTCGCAAACTTACATATTTATAATATTAGTAGGGATAAATGACGCACTGTTTTTTGTTTGGTGTAAATTGTTTTTATTTTTATAGCCGACAAACGTGCCACGACCTAGACGGCTCAGCTGACCATTTCATGTCCATTTCATGTTCATTCGATGTTATTCTTGGTTCAATAAATTTCTCCGTTATAAATATGAATAACTTATATCGAACATAGTGGTGTATAAATCATGCAAATATTGATTATGAAATAGCTATCGGTGTTAGTAAACAAACCTTCACACACTCACAAGTTAGAATTTCCTGTATCATGGACTTGGACATGTATGTTGTACATTACACTTGACCCATGAACAACGAAGGTCCAAGGGTAACTTAAAGATTCATTAAGTTAAGTCACATGTAATATCTGACCGGCCGGGACTCGAACCTGACACTTTGCTACATGTACCGATCTAAGTTTTGCTAGGAAGGCTATTTGTTTTATTTTGATAGAATCGTCTTGTAACTCTGATTTCTCCTATAAAAGTTTACAGGTATGAAAGGAATGGCTAGTTATAATTATTGTTATGGTGATAATTCCAACTTATGATAGTTTTTTTATACATCTTATAAGTTAATGCTTGAATAGAATCCCACCTGATGATAAGTGGCGATGTGGTCGTAGGTGGTAAAATGCACTAACTTAGTAAAAGCTTTGCCCATTGCCTTCTTACTTTACTACTTCTTACTCTTTCCTCAAAGACACATTATTACTGAGCGGAAACGCCGACGTGGGCAATTTATTCCAATCATTTGCTGTACGCATAATAAATGATGAAGCGAAGCGCGTCGTCCGTGCAGGGGGGACGTTCGATGATGGAAAGGGAATGGCGGAATTAAATCATGTAATTCCTGCACACTATCCAAAATTTATCCTGTAGAATACCGAGAGGCTGGCAACTCTGCGCCTGTGCTCGAAAATTGATCTTAACTAATTTAGGGTCACCAATAAGGCTCTTAGCGCGCCTCTCCATTGAGTTAGTTGAGCTTGCAATAGAATCTGACAAGTGCAATCATAATCACGTATCTATATTTACCAATCAGGTCCACTGCATTCCTCTTTTACTACTACTACGAGCGAACTATATCTTAATGTTATCATCTTTATGTACCTTATTTCACAAATAAAATATTTGATTGATTGATTGATTGATCTTAATTGGTAACGCGTCGGTGATAATCCTACTTATCGTTTTATGCTGTTGATGGTACTAATGTATATTAGCAGTAACGCAAACCAGACTCATTGACTTATCATCCTTTTATCCGTCATAGGCTGCTTTTCCACCAGAGATGTGCTATGTTACGTTGCTATGGATGCGTTTGACATTCATATTCATTGGTGGAAATCAATCAATTTATTGAACCAATCATATTTATTTGAATTCACATCTTCGCAGCATAGCTGCATAGCACATCTCTGGTGGAAAAGCACCCATAAGCTGCGAAGCATTGCTTGTTTTAAATTGGATACGATAATATCCATTTTATTGGTATCGTCCAATATAAAACCACTTAAAATGTTATTGCATGTGAAAGAAAGCACGTAAATATGTATATGGCGACATTTCCCAACTTGTCAATAAATACACTTGCATCAAAGTAAACGCTTATCAAGTGATACTGGTTTCCTTACACGGCACTTTATCATTATAATTATACGCCAATATCACCAATATATTATTTAAGAAGATAAAATAAAAAAGGGTGCGTGTACTTTTGTACGCGCGTGAGAAGTTATACTTCTTTGACATGAAAAAAAAAATCAAAAAACATTGTTCAAAATACAATATTCAAAAACAGCAATACTAAAAATAAAAATGAAATAATATTTTGAAATAATTTAATTTACGAATCTCTATAGCCAAACTATATGTGTTAAGCGCCATCTGTGATTAATTTTGTAGTATATTCTAATATTACTTTGCTACGTATCGTAATAGTTCTCGTAATAGAACATAGATGGTGTTTTTACAATTGCAAAAACAAATCAATTGTAAATCTTTTTTTTTCTGTTTTTACAATTGTAAAAACACCATCTATGTTCTATTACGAGAACTATTACGATACCATGCTGTAAAACCAGTTTTTGTGGGGGGAGGGAATGAAAGATTTTATTCAGTTCAGTTGAAGAATAATTTATTTTCCGACAGGCATTAAACTTTAATACAGACTAAGGAGAGAAAAAGAATGTGCTCCTAGTCCCAAAGACAAGTATCGATTACTATTTACTACTACAGTCCGTTCACAGTTATTTTACCTCTGACAAGCTGTCATTACCTTCCCATTAGATTAGCATTACTTGATGTCAAGTGACGAGTGTTGCAAAAGTTCCCGATTTATCGGGAGATCTATTGATTTTGGTTATCGTCTCCCGATATCCCGTTTTAGCGACCGTTTCTCCCGATTTTTTGCATTTTCTACCAATGTAATATAATATTGAAAATTAAAATAGAAAATAGTGTTATAAATACAAAAAACAAAAGAAACTGAGTCGCTCAATGAAAATACAGAAGAATTTTGGGCAAACGTAGGTACATATTATAGCATAAAACGTGGTCATGGCTCACGAAATCGTGTTCTAATATTTTTTCCAACTGAATCAATGATAGGTCTATTACACACAAAAAAAATTAAAAATACAAAAAACCCGACTGCGTATAAAACATGTGCGACATATTGAGGATAAGTTTTGTAAAATGGATGGAAGCTTAGACGCGGAAATTGATAAATTTATTATAGAATTGAAAGACGAGTGTGATACGGAATCTGAGAGCAGTTTTGATGATTCATGTTCGTCCGATAGTGATTATTTATCATTAGGCGTGCGTTTGGATCATTCGTATGCCAACCCAATTTAAAGCAATTCAATTTGTTGTAATTTTAATATAACTACCGAGAATGTGAACTGATTAGTTAGGAGACTGTAAAATAATACATTATTTTATTTGAACGTGTATCATTTTTACTATCGTTACTTTTGGATCAACCTAGTAAATAATATTTATATACATCAGAAGAAACATGTAATAAGTATTTCATGTTAGGGAATCGTACAAACTAAACATTACAACACACAGCTAAGGTTAACCAACTTAATAAATTAATAATGTAGTTTTTATAAGGAAGAATATAAACGCGTATAAACAAAATTTAGATATTAATAATCGCCAAACAAAAAGAATGTATCAATTAATTACGCCTTCGTTCCGCCAAAGTAAAGTGCAACGATCTTTCATAGGGCTTGGTGTACATTTCTATAATAAAATCCCAAAATTAATACGTGACTTGCCAATAGAATCTACGAGTTTAATGGTTAAAACTAAGTTGGCGGGTGTCTATTATACTATCTACTACTTAAATGGTTTTTACCCAAAACGAATGTCATAAAAAGGTTGTATAATAAAAGCTATTGCATATTTCAAGAGATTTTATTAGTTATCATTTATATTAATATTTCGTCTAGTTGTGCAGGAGGCGCTATATTTCGTTGGTACCTTGCCCAATCAAGATACCATAACATACTCATTGTAAATATGGCCACAGCAAACTACTGATCTTCTAAAGATGTATAGGGTACGTTATCCAGTGTTCAGGACTTATTCTGAACCTTTGTCAGTCACAAAACAGGCGATTAAGTAGTCCATATTCATATAGTATTGGTTTGCCAGAAATTGTAGCGAAACTGCGAAAACACATTCACCAAAACACAAGTACGAAATCGAATACAACAGTAAATTAAAATAACTGTGTGCGTGTCGATGAGTTTCAATAGTAAATAGGACTCCAAATAGGTACGCTGAAAATATTTAATAGAAAAATACAAAAAACCACGCGTAGAAACATGAAAGATCGATGACAAATATGACAGTACAGTGGTGTTATTTATAAATACTATGGTTACCAAAATGACATTATTAGGGATTACATCATCTTTGTTGTCAATCGATTAATCGATGTCAAAATATTCGAAATGTAATTTAATAAAATTAGCGTAACGATTGAATGGTAATTCTAAATATATTACATAGTTTTAATATGTATGGAATACGAAAACATGTAAGAAATAAATTAATATTATAATTATAATTAACAAATAATACATAAAATATATTATTATATTCCATCAATCGATTATTATGAATCAATTCAATCGATTATAAAATCGTTTGTAATGAGGTAAATACTGTGAAAACTTTTTTGCATACAGAAAAAATACAGAATTTAGCTAACTTCACGTTGTAGAATTTAGGTGTCGGTGTGCGCGCGCATCGTAGAAATTCACTCTCATCATTTTTCACCATCGCGCCAAAAGAAGTATAACTTCAAAAAATCTTCCAACATTTTAAATTTATTAAGACAAGCGTCTGCGAGTGTATTTGCTTGGTTATTAATACTTAATAGGGTTAAAGAATACTTTATTATCGTAAAACAGATCTAATTATTCGAAGGCAGCAATATGTTGGGTATTTATTATTAAGAGTTCAGTTCAGCGATGGAAATAATTATTTTTGAAATTGTTGAGTCGATTCAAGCTTGTGAAGAATGTCAATCCCTATCATACATAGTACATATTATTGTAATAAAATAAATAAATATGATCACTTCTACTGAGTACTGAAAAACTACTCAACATATTTTCATGAAACTTAGTACACAGACGCAGGTAGACCACGATCTGAGGGTACTTATCTTATTATCCCCTATAATCTAACATTTTAACAAAAAATTAACCGACTTCAAATGAAGTACATTGTACTTTTGACATGGATGCCATTGTTAGATCTCGTTCAAATTTATGTGGGACCACACGACAAGCACCAGCTTTCGATTAAAAATCATCCAAATCGGTTCACGCAGTCCAAAGTTCTAAGGTAACAAACATAAAAAAAATACAGTCGAATTGAGAACCTCCTCCTTTTTTTGAAGTCGGTTATAAATGCAAACAAAGCTGCAGGCAGAGTACTAGTACCTAATAGTTTATCTACTAGGTTGGCTTTATCAATTAAAAATCGGTAGGTATTGTTTTGTAAATTGAGACAAAACCGGGAGAAATGAAATGTTAAACGAAAACACAAGACAATTTTTATCCTCGTGTATATTTACGTTGGTATTAAATTTCTGGCGCTGTACAAATTAATCGATGTTATCTTTCTCATTGATACCTTAATAAGTAATAAGTTTTGTTAACTCGATACTTGGCTTTAAAGTTTCTTCTGAAATTGCTTTTAAGCACTTCATTATACTTCCACAAACTGTAATTAAATTAATTAAAATCAGGAGCATGTTCACTGTCAAACTGACGGGTATAAATTTGTAACGATTTGTAATTAATTTTTGATTTGCCTCAATCGGATATTAATTCAATTGATTTAAAAGTAAGATGTGTTGAGGAGTGTATTTAACTGCTGCCGTTTCTTACCCTCAATGACGAAACACTTTGAACGGAATAAGGATTATTATTCAATATAAGAAGTGGGATCACACATACAAGGCGCTTTTATCCTCACGAGCTCTGCAACTTTTGTCAATTTAAAAGACCGAGATAAGCAACAACAGATGCGGTTGGTAGTTGGATGGATGACCATTAATGGCAAAAGTTTCTGGATCTTGTACGTGCTTAGGTGGGCCTGTCAAGCCGTTGTATCGTTTAGCCATGTCGGAGGCCTCCGGCCGGATGAAAACTTCCCATATGCAGATTAGCCATTTACTTCTTTAACAGTGCACTAACCTCACTGGTGCAGCGTAGTTGAGTATTCTAGGGTTCCTTATGAGGAGAGACTTTAGCTCTGTACTGGGCTGTAGCTCTGTAGAGGTTCTTAAACGATTGCAAATTACAGTAGGGTGTTAATAATTATGCATCAGAATATATCATTGAGAGCAGTAGGTATGGAGGTGGATGGAACGCTCGGTCTAATTTATTCAAAGGCACTACAAAATGCATGATTGCGAATGAATCCGTTGCAGTGCAAAGCGCAGCTGTTCCTTTTATCACAAAGCGTGATTGAGTTGTTCTGAATTGTGCTATATAAAATCTCTCATCACTCTTCGATGAAGATTTTTCCTTATGAGATTTTTATGACGCTAGTGAATGATTTGGAAGGCCATCTGATGATAGATGGTCGGTGCCAAGGTAGAGTAAAAAGCAACCAGAGATTTCACTGACGTGTTTCTTTCAAACGAGCAAGCTATGACCTTTTAAAATTTTTTAATTCAAACTAATTAAGGAATTATTTTTAATTTCAAAATTAATTCTCTGGTATTATTCTGCACTTTATATTCATAAAAAGTTCGTCCTTTCATCTCTGCTGATCCTCTTCTCCTAATATTAATTGCGTGGAGATCGAAAGGTCCCTCGTTCTATTACCAGCTACAATTTTTTTGTGAGAGATAGCTGTGTCAGGTCGAAAGGTTTTGGTGTATTATAAGTGTTATCCACGCCACCAGCATCCTAAGCAAAAGGAATCCAAGGGTGAATTTATGAAAATTTATTCGCGATTAATTCTACACTGGTTCCCATATTTCATCAGATGTATAACCCTAAAAATAGCAATCAAAGTAGAGAGAATTGTTTTCCAACAAATCTAGTTAACGAGCAATCATCCGGTCGGTTTGTCGATACCACTAATGAAGGAATAGCTATGAGCCGGGAGCAGCGCCGTGCTTTAAGTGGCGTGCAAATTGTTTAACTTGCCTGCCTCGGTCGAGGTTCCTCGGGAATTATGTTATTTGTTGGGCGTCAAGCTTTGCAAAAAGTTATGTTAATAGTTGATAAACATCCAATCTACCTGACTGGTAACCCACTGTTGGCCATAGATATCAAACTTAATGTTTTAACCGACTTCAAAAAAAGGAGGAGGTTCTCAATTCGACTGTATTTTTTTTATGTTTGTTACCTCAGAACTTTGGACTGGGTGAACCGATTTGGATGATTTTTATTTTAATCGAAAGCTGGTGCTTGTCGTGTGGTTCCACATAAATTTGAATGAGATCTGACAATGGCATCCATGTCAAAATCATATAAGTCTTAAATTTGTATTAAGTATGTGCGCTATAAATGGACGAATAACTCAATATTGCGCCAACCGATTTCGATGATTCTTTTTTTAATTGTAAGCTGATGCTTGTCGTGTAGTCCCACAAAAATTTGAGTGAGATCTGACAATGGTATCCATGTCAAAAGTACAATGTACTTCATTTGAAGTCGGTTATTTTTTTGTTAAAATGTTAGATTATAATCAAAATGTATTCTAAGAAACAGTTTTTGATAGTCAAAATAGACCATTGCTTCAACTAATCCCTACCGTGATGCTGAGAGCGGGAGCAGCCAGAAATTATCGAGATGTTTCGTCACGTTTACAGATAGTTTTTATTTCTGCTGACTATTTAAGAAATTCAGGTTATTGATTTTACCTATTTTAATACCTATAAGAAACTAGTGGATCACAGGTCTGTGTTACTACAAAAAAAAAATTGTATGGAAAAAGTCGAAAATCAAAAATGTGCCTATAACATTGTTTTAGTGGTCTCTACCCATAATCGCATTATTGCCTTTCAAATGAAACCATTTAGTTTCATAGTCTATAAAGTACATCCTTATAAACATTTTTTGTATTTTATATAAATAAATAGTATGACGAAAATTAAAACACAAAAATTGCAACTTAAACTTTATTTATAACCAACGAAACATAAATAACTAATCAGTGCAGCGTGTAAAACGGTAAATGATTGACAACGGGTACCGTCTCGTGGACGGTGGAACTGTGATGGGACACAGCAGAATCACCGGTGTAGGAGACTGGAGCGTGATACGTTGACACTCCTGACACTATCGGAGCATGATAGGTAGATAGCGCAGGAGCATGATAGGACACGAGCGGGGCGTGATAGGAAACAAGTGGAGCATGATAGGTTGACAGCACGGGCGTGTGCACTACCGTAGTGCCACCATGATTGACGTTTAGGTTACTCTTCGTGATGGTACTTTTGGCTACCGGCACATGAAGCATCTCGTGGACTACTGGGGCTCCAATGACGTGGGTGCTTCCATGGTCTACCGCTTGACTGCTCTGGGTGATGGTGGTTTTGGCGACAGGAGCGGGGTTCAGGAGCTGGGTGGAGCCGCGGTTTATGGACTGGCTGCTGGTGGTGTAGGTAGACTTCACTGGGATGTGGTAGTTCACGTCCGAGTAGTAGTACCCGGGAGCTGCGAGGGCAGTTGCCAGGAAGGCGCTGAAGATTATCTGGAAGAAATTAAAAATGTTTAAAAAACATATTTTAATCCGTTTATAAAAATATGTACTATCACACGGCGTTGTAGAAATTTGGCCTAAAATTTGTTGTACTAAAACTTTATATATTCTTGAACATCTATGAGGTGATTTTAAATACGTAGATTTATGACAGAATTAGGTATATAGAGAATGGACCTATGTACAGAACTCAACAAAATATCCATATTAATCAATAAGATCCTATGAAGATATGCAGCCAATTACGAAACGAATAAATCTCGTCTTTGTTGTGAACTTACAATTTTTTGCATTGTGTGTAAGTTTGGGTCTGTGATACAACTGATGGGTAGTGGTCAGTGGGTCCTTTTTATATACCGTTGCAAATTGTCGACCGCCCCACATTGCGAATTGTGACTGTACTTGAGAATTTCTTTTCGTGCAATAGTATTGTGTCACTATCTTACGCTAGGGCTTACAAAATTAGGATGTCTTAGTTAAGTGTAACATAATTTTTTGTTTACTAAAGAAACTTAATTCTATACTAGGTCCTATATACAAATTGCGCAATACTGTGTTTAGGAGCACATAGCTGAAACCTAGGCAAGCGCAAAACCCAAAGAAAATTCAAATCCACCATTTTTCTGCACACCATTCCATGTCTCTATTAGGTTTATTATGAAATGAAATGAAATGAAATAATCTTTTATTCATGTAGGTATCACTGATACTCTTATGCACGTCATTTTTTTTAATCTACCAGCCATGAGAAATGTGTAGTTGAAATTAATTATATTAATTGATAGTTGTTATGAAAAAAGTCCTGGAAACTGGGATGTTTTTCATAACGTTCCATTATTTGCAGTTATTGAGCATGGCGTACAACTGTAGTCATTACTTCTTTTTTTTTAATTCTAAAAGAAATCCCTTAAGTGACCTATGCGTTGTTATGATCTAGGGATAATGAAGAACGCTTCAAATCCTTATAATCCCGATCAGTAGTAAGGCTTCACGTGGGGATAATATTATTATGAAGCCATTAATATTATCTCTCCGTGAAGTTGGCTGGCTAGCTCCCCTTTTGCTTGAGTCAGCCGCAATACGACTAGACGTTTCTTGACTTGGGGCTTGAGAGCCAGGTCTTTCTTTCTTTCTTCTCTCTTAGCCAGCAACGCATCAGTGATACCTTTGGTGTTGCTGATGTCCAAGGGCAACGATAGCCACTTACCATCAGGTTGATCGTCAGCTCATTTGCCGGCTATTTCCGTAAAAAAAATTCAGTACAAAACAATAGGTACCTTCGTGCTTGACCGAATTAAGTTTTTTCTGTGCATCGTATTAATACCTTCAAATTGTCATGTCAATACTTCGATTAACACGTAAGATAGCGGTATTTAAAATTGCGATATAGTTTGCTCTTAAGCCTTGACTAGAGACATACCGACTGTCAACTCTTTTGATAGAATCGATTTGTTTTGCATAATCGGTCTAATTAACTAATCTGCTGAAGAGGCCTAGTTTTTGGTCCCAAGTTTCAGTGTGTCAAGGTTAGCTGGTTTTATCCTGATCTTTTTTTATGTCAAAGCTGATAAATGATCCGACAAGTCAATAGTCAAAGTCAATAGTTGGTCAATAGTCAATTGTCGCTCATTGACATCAGTTACTTGTAAAACATTTCACTATTGAAATGAAATGAAATGAAATGAAATAATCTTTTATTCGTGTAGGTATCATTGATACACTTATGCACGTCATTTTTAATCTACCAGCTTTTCGGATTTCGGACCCGTACTTTGTCATGGAGAAGAAGAAAAACCATAAAGAAACTCCTCAGCACATCTTTTAGAAATAAAACTTATATTTATTACAGAAATAAGTATTATCTAACCTGAGCAGAATTGGTTGCGTAGTTGGTCATTTGCATGTATATTTATCATTTAAATATTCATCTATTCTACAATATAATATCCCTTCCCTACGAGTTAAGTTTTAATATAATATTGATAATTATGTATTGATATAATTAAAATATGTCAATTTAACAAGGGAGGATGGTAGCTAGGCCTATGGGTGGAAACCTTAGCGTAGTGCATGCGTGCTGTCACCAGGATTAAACTAAGTGGTACAGAGTCCGGCAAACTCTAAGGTAGAACAGTAAAATGAACACAATTCACAATGAGTTAAGGTTTAAAATCATAGATAAGTACCAAGCTAAATATTGCATGATTGTTATGATTCATTCATAAATGTTTCAATATTTAATTTCTTTCCTGATCCGTTTTCCGTGGGCAGCTTTCGTTTTATGTAGGTGATGTGTTGCTTTGCCATTCTAGAAACGTGCTTATTATGTCTGCTTTGTACTGCAAAATTTATTTCACTAATATTATTTTCACAATTTATTCAAGTTACAATATCAAAGTGTTAAATTTTCATCGTATAAAATTAGGTGTTTAATATCATCAACTCTAGCGTTTTGAATGCTAGGTTTTGTTTTCGTTACTTAATTATTATTTTGTCTACAATTGAAGTAACTATCATGTATTGAAATTAATAAGATGAGATTTTATCAGCGATTTCGCCTGTCAAGAATTTAATAATCCTATGTTGATTAATAAACTTGTCTAGTTTTTTTTCCTTCTTTATTGACTCTCCAACTGTCAAAACATTCTGATAGTATTCGTAGTTGTCGGCACTCGGCAAGTCAGTCGGTGGCCTTACATAACTTTCGTCGTTTAGAACTATTAAACTAACTTTAATAATATCTGTGCGACCTCTGACTAGATATTATCGGGTACACTTTACTTGAGAAACAATACGAGTATTTCAAATTTGAACAATAACTCCGTAATTTGCGATATCATCTATGATATCATTAATGTAATTTTCGGTATTATGTAAGTACCTATAATATGATCTTAGATAGATGCCACGAAGTTCTGCTCTCCCAATAAAATTATTTTTTGTTTGTGGTGTAGTAAATGATGGGGTGCAACAATACAAATACGTTAAGTGTTTCAGATCTTAGAAATTTGACAACTCGGCTCAAAATAAAAGAGTTATTTGGAGTGTTTAGCCAAACAAAAATTGATGTTGGATACTAGTTAGTTAACATTTATTATCACAAAATTGTCAATGAACGACTGTTAATCCTTCTATGGTTTAGTTGTTTACCATTTAACAAATCGTGAACTACTGGGCTTATTTTTTTCTTTTTAGTTTTTGTACGCAGGCGGCTTTTTGTTTTTATTTTTTTTATTTAACACTTTTTAGTCAAGATTAAATGACTTCTTTATTAGATGAAAAGATTCGCAATGTTGTCATTTCATTAAGGGAGTTAATAAATTAGCAAGAATGGTTGTTTAAACAACTTTAAATTGTTATATATCCTAAACTTAAAATGAAAAATGAATTTAAAAAGAATTTTGAATACCTATTCAACGATAGGTTTAGAGAATTTTTTTTACATACATAGTCGAAAACATACTCGATAAACATAACCCTCCTTCTGGCGCAGTCAAGTAAAAAAATGTGATTTTTATCTAGTCTTTGGTGCAATGTAAATTTTCGGTTTTATTAGTGTCAAATTGAATTAGCCGAAAGTTAACATTATAAACATGTATGTATAAACATATCTGCATATTTGAGCTGGATAGATTGAAACCCAGGCCGGTGAATTTCAAAACACTTAGGCTCACCAATTTTGTCGAACACTAATTGCATATTAAGTAACTCTTTCGCAGTACATTGTCATGTACATTTCGCTAAAACTATTCTTCGGTAATATACAATTACCGAACGCTGTTTAAACAAAAGTCGTAATGAATTTCGACAGCAAATTACTGATAATGAACTCTGATCGAGCCGTATAGAAGTTAAGTGACGTAGCCGGGACGCCCGTAGCAAGGGATTTGAAAAGAAAGCGCAAGTCACGCTTGCCAAACATCAGATTCAGTGATAAGGTGACGTTGCAACACTCACGCGTAGCACTATACAATTGGTTAACTTCTACTCGTAATTCTGCGCGCCTAGTACCAAGTACTTGCGTATTGTTTTCAAGGTATGGTAAATATATGATTTTAAAATTTTAAACTGCTAATGTTTAAATGGTAATGATAAATAATCTATTAACATTAAAAACAAAGTTAGAAAATTACAAAAATAATGAGGTGAATTCAAAACATATGAAAATTGCAATAATTTTATTACGAGGAAATAGGTAAATAAGTTCTATTTCTTCTTTTTGGGAGATGAAATACTGGTTTCAGTTCAGAAAAATATATTTTCTTGTAAATCATATAACTAAATGTGCTGTAAATACAACAACATTATAAAAAATAATAGCTGTATTGCTTAAATAAAGATATTTGTAATTAAAAAGACTGCAAAAAATGTCGTGTGAGGATAAAGTGGCATAACAAATAAAAAGCAGCAGTGAAATATCACCGTTCGGTGTATTTTTAATAAAGAATAATGATTCAACTGTAGATAAATATTGACTTTTTGCGATGGTTTAGCAATCGATGTATTTATGGTATCGGTCGGCAACGGAGCCTACGGCACACAGCGTGCCACGCGAGGCTCCACTTGTATCAGATACCATTCATCGTATTTCGTAACATTGTTTATTAAACTTCGCCATTAAAAGAGAATTCATGAGAATAATTCTCACATAATGTGAACATCAAACATGTTTACTTGGTTTGGACATGTTTTCGTTATTTAACTTTTGAACTTTCTGTTTATCATTTATCACCTTAAGAGAATTATTGTGCAGGTATTCTTAAAATGAAGTGATGCTGGTATATGATGAAAAACCAGGAATACAGAATGATAGTCTACACAGGTCAATTAATAAAAAAGGGTGCGTGTACTTTTGTACGCGCGTGAGAAGTTATACTTCTTTGACATGAAAAAAAAAATCAAAAAACATTGTTCAAAATACAATATTCAAAAACAGCAATACTAAAAATAAAAATGAAATAATATTTTGAAATAATTTAATTTACGAATCTCTATAGCCAAACTATATGTGTTAAGCGCCATCTGTGATTAATTTTGTAGTATATTCTAATATTACTTTGCTACGTATCGTAATAGTTCTCGTAATAGAACATAGATGGTGTTTTTACAATTGCAAAAACAAATCAATTGTAAATCTTTTTTTTTCTGTTTTTACAATTGTAAAAACACCATCTATGTTCTATTACGAGAACTATTACGATACCATGCTGTAAAACCAGTTTTTGTGGGGGGAGGGAATGAAAGATTTTATTCAGTTCAGTTGAAGAATAATTTATTTTCCGACAGGCATTAAACTTTAATACAGACTAAGGAGAGAAAAAGAATGTGCTCCTAGTCCCAAAGACAAGTATCGATTACTATTTACTACTACAGTCCGTTCACAGTTATTTTACCTCTGACAAGCTGTCATTACCTTCCCATTAGATTAGCATTACTTGATGTCAAGTGACGAGTGTTGCAAAAGTTCCCGATTTATCGGGAGATCTATTGATTTTGGTTATCGTCTCCCGATATCCCGTTTTAGCGACCGTTTCTCCCGATTTTTTGCATTTTCTACCAATGTAATATAATATTGAAAATTAAAATAGAAAATAGTGTTATAAATACAAAAAACAAAAGAAACTGAGTCGCTCAATGAAAATACAGAAGAATTTTGGGCAAACGTAGGTACATATTATAGCATAAAACGTGGTCATGGCTCACGAAATCGTGTTCTAATATTTTTTCCAACTGAATCAATGATAGGTCTATTACACACAAAAAAAATTAAAAATACAAAAAACCCGACTGCGTATAAAACATGTGCGACATATTGAGGATAAGTTTTGTAAAATGGATGGAAGCTTAGACGCGGAAATTGATAAATTTATTATAGAATTGAAAGACGAGTGTGATACGGAATCTGAGAGCAGTTTTGATGATTCATGTTCGTCCGATAGTGATTATTTATCATTAGGCGTGCGTTTGGATCATTCGTATGCCAACCCAATTTAAAGCAATTCAATTTGTTGTAATTTTAATATAACTACCGAGAATGTGAACTGATTAGTTAGGAGACTGTAAAATAATACATTATTTTATTTGAACGTGTATCATTTTTACTATCGTTACTTTTGGATCAACCTAGTAAATAATATTTATATACATCAGAAGAAACATGTAATAAGTATTTCATGTTAGGGAATCGTACAAACTAAACATTACAACACACAGCTAAGGTTAACCAACTTAATAAATTAATAATGTAGTTTTTATAAGGAAGAATATAAACGCGTATAAACAAAATTTAGATATTAATAATCGCCAAACAAAAAGAATGTATCAATTAATTACGCCTTCGTTCCGCCAAAGTAAAGTGCAACGATCTTTCATAGGGCTTGGTGTACATTTCTATAATAAAATCCCAAAATTAATACGTGACTTGCCAATAGAATCTACGAGTTTAATGGTTAAAACTAAGTTGGCGGGTGTCTATTATACTATCTACTACTTAAATGGTTTTTACCCAAAACGAATGTCATAAAAAGGTTGTATAATAAAAGCTATTGCATATTTCAAGAGATTTTATTAGTTATCATTTATATTAATATTTCGTCTAGTTGTGCAGGAGGCGCTATATTTCGTTGGTACCTTGCCCAATCAAGATACCATAACATACTCATTGTAAATATGGCCACAGCAAACTACTGATCTTCTAAAGATGTATAGGGTACGTTATCCAGTGTTCAGGACTTATTCTGAACCTTTGTCAGTCACAAAACAGGCGATTAAGTAGTCCATATTCATATAGTATTGGTTTGCCAGAAATTGTAGCGAAACTGCGAAAACACATTCACCAAAACACAAGTACGAAATCGAATACAACAGTAAATTAAAATAACTGTGTGCGTGTCGATGAGTTTCAATAGTAAATAGGACTCCAAATAGGTACGCTGAAAATATTTAATAGAAAAATACAAAAAACCACGCGTAGAAACATGAAAGATCGATGACAAATATGACAGTACAGTGGTGTTATTTATAAATACTATGGTTACCAAAATGACATTATTAGGGATTACATCATCTTTGTTGTCAATCGATTAATCGATGTCAAAATATTCGAAATGTAATTTAATAAAATTAGCGTAACGATTGAATGGTAATTCTAAATATATTACATAGTTTTAATATGTATGGAATACGAAAACATGTAAGAAATAAATTAATATTATAATTATAATTAACAAATAATACATAAAATATATTATTATATTCCATCAATCGATTATTATGAATCAATTCAATCGATTATAAAATCGTTTGTAATGAGGTAAATACTGTGAAAACTTTTTTGCATACAGAAAAAATACAGAATTTAGCTAACTTCACGTTGTAGAATTTAGGTGTCGGTGTGCGCGCGCATCGTAGAAATTCACTCTCATCATTTTTCACCATCGCGCCAAAAGAAGTATAACTTCAATAATATGAAATAGAAATAAAAAAACAAATGTCTCTCCTGTCATCACACACTTTGTGATTGATGTTTCGAATCAAAATAACTAATCCAAGAACTTGATTTGAATATAATATACATTGAAAACGAAATCTTAATTATATTTACAGCACAGAATTAAAATTTTAAATATTATAATTATATTTCCTGATAGGTTATCAAAGTAAAGCCTTAATTTTAAATTCTGTTACTTTAATGTAATTTATATTTAAACAGAAACGCTTTCAACAAAAATGAAATATTAATGGTTATTTTAAGACTCAAGCCTCTTAATTGCTAATTTGCGGGATAATTTCTTACACAAAGGCAAAATTCCTGTCTTGAAATAACTGTATTTCTATACGAACTCTGTGTATTAATATTGTTGGCTTCAAACTCTTGTAATTAGTCAACGATGATAGTATTTATTTATAAACCAAGCTGTAGTATTATTTAATTTAGCTTACAACGTAGGCATGTCTACATTTGATAATTTTGATATTGATAGATGTAAGGCTAATTCTAGTTTTTTTCAGTGAACTTCTCACTGTTAGGACTTGTAATAAAAAAGATTCACGATGTTTTAGCAATTCTTTTAGTACGGAGCTTCTGAATACTGTAACTATAAAACTGATACCTTTATTATTTTTACATGCTTTCATTTAACAATATATGTAGATTTATCTCGGTTCAAATCTTGCTACTAAATTTTAAAGCAGCAGTATAATTTATATTCTCCATCGTATTACATGAAAATTGTCTTCCTCATTTTTCATCGTATTTACGGTGCACACTGCATACTATAATGTGACAGCAAAGTGACCACATTCAAATTTACCGCATGTTGCTAAATCATGTTACCACTGAAACATGCCGTAGGTTTTAGTGCTTTGTGTAAACTCAATAAATCGATTAACGAATGAAGCACATTGAGATAACTCCATCCTTAATCCAGATTTTTATTTTAACACCACAACTTTGGAGCCGGATTCCTTTGTTCATTCATAAAGTTGTTGAACTCACCTGTTAATTGGGTTTTTTGAAGTCATACGCCACTATTGCCAGTCTGCTTGACTGATTGACTTGAAATACATTAAATTTTAACGGGCTCTCTACCTTCCATAGAAACCCGAAAAATATATTATAATATATATTACATTAGCTGGGTGTAACACATAGATTGTAACACGAGCAAGGCAAGTTGGTGTGTACAAGGGGATATAATAACGTACTGATTAAGTACTTTGTGGATATAATAATATGGAACCTTCTAAATACTTGTTTTTGGCTGAGCGTATTTACGCCAATGTCGTGATTGGAAGAAGAACCTTCTAAACCCTACTTATTTATTAAGTCTGACTTTACAATTGAAATATCTCAAAATATATCTACGTTTGATTTTAAAACGAGATTGATAGCTAACGCCAATGAACTAATACTCGTAGACTAAAGTACAGTTAACGCAGGTAAATATTCGTATGACTATGCTATAATTTATATCTACTATCGGACAAAATGAAAAAAAAGTATCTGCCTTTCGTACGACAAAAACTATTATTGAAACATTTATTTTTCATAATGATTTATTTATCTTTAAAACAACATATCGTTCCAATATCAATTAATAATAACATCCCAAGATAAATTGTACCTTATAGTCGGTAAGGCTATTTTTTACTATTAATAATATGAATCTGCAATATTGCTATCGGTTTATAATGTCCAGTCATTCGAACAGCTGGTCGTTAATGATTTGGTTCCGAATGACCCGCGAATGACCTTAAGTAATATTTATTATAATATTATACTTTACGACACCGAAAATATGCATATTCAATTTACCAACCGCGCGTACTGCGTGTTATAAGGGATTACATTGCAGTATACATATACTACAATACAACACATGTTAATAATATTCATGTAATTTTTTATATATAAATATAAAAAAGAATTATACATAAACATTGACGGAAAACAATTTTATTGTTTCTTTGCGTCATTATGTTCTTTTTAGTTATTAAATTATGCATATTTTTAACGAAACGTATTATTTTTATTAAATGAGGCATTTTGTTAAAATTACTATAAATTTTAACAAAATGCCTCATTTAATAAAAATAATACGTTTAATAATAAATTAAATTATTTCAAAAGGTCTAGTGAGTTTTAAAATTTTGATTATATTGAGAATACCTATCTTAATCATTAATAAATATAATTGAAGGGATTACATTTGATGATTTAAAATAATAACTCCCTTTGACCGGTGAGGTAAAAAAATCGCTGTGTGAGGCGCCGCGCCTGAAGGCCTTAATTTTAAACATCCATTAGCAAGTCACCCGAGTAACCAACCTTATAATTTATTTGCAACTCCTGAAAACCGTACTGCCATGTAATAACGTCTATTTTGCCGTGGCTAATGAAAAAGTATCCCTGAACAAGTTTCATCTGATAAGCATTTTGGCATTAATCGCTGCATTATTCGCACTTGAAAATAATTAACTTCTCAGATATAGGACAGTTGATATGTGGGTAAAGCTGTCGTTATCTTTATGAGAGATATAATCTTATGTGCCAATGTGGGATTTAATATAATTATATTTGAATGCCTCTGCTGCATGAATACCCCTTGTGACATTTACAACTTGTCAAAAAGTTTATAAATATAATTAACTTTCAATTAAGGATATCATAATTTGAGGTGTTAAAAGAGTGCTCATTCAGGGACACACTGCGATTTTTTACAAGTTGTTTTATTTATATTAGGTACTATTCAAATAAAACTTATGAATTTTTGCATCTTTAATTCTACTATGCAAGTTGTTGCATGAGTTGGATTGAAACTACAAAAAAATGGCATCGTTAAAATACATGTTATAAGAAAAGGTTACAAAAAAATAAATATTATTCAATGAACTTCAGTCCAAAATAATGACCTTCTGATACTATGCTGAAAAGACTACGCAGTAGGTATAAGGTTTAGAAGATGAGCTCCATACAGAATCACACTGGCGTTCGTAAAGACCCGGATGGCTGTTGGAAAAAATTAGCGCCCCGCCTCTCCAAGTGGGGTCGCATCAGATGGAGGCTTGGAGGTCATAAGACCAAAGCCAATTTCTTCAGGCTGTGTTTAGTGGGTGTGAGTCCCTCATAAACAATACAGACGGCTGTGATGGTATGCATAATGCATTTACATCTTCCCTCCCAAAAAAAAAACAAATTGGAAAAAATATCACATAAAAATTTGGGGATCCTGTCCTTTATCTTCACTGGGGAAGTAGATCCTTTTTCAGTGTTCCGTCAACTTAATCCTTATTTTTTCGTCATGGCCGTCCGTCGACTATCATGGTAAACTATCGCGGCTACTCAGGGATAGCTGGGTAACGAGTAATAGTCAATCAACTTACAACTACGGAACCTTAAATTGCGCATGGCCTGAGACACACTTGGCCGGTTTTTTTATCTTTTTTCTATTTCTTTCTAGAGCCTGGTTTATAGTATTATTATTTTTATATATTAGTAGAAAGTCATAAAGCTCTACGACACCATACTTACAAACTTACTCATAGATGCATTTTACCAGCTGACGAAACATTTCATTAAAACGAACAAGTCACGTGAATACACTCGTCAGACTAATATGCGTATTATCTCATTAGTGCATTTCATTGTCGTATTCGGAGGTACACTGTTTACTGGTTTGGGAAACATCTGTCAGTCACGAGGTTAATATTAATATGTAGGGTTCGCGTAGCCAAAATGACAAAATACAAGACCTGGTTTAATTGATAATAATTATAAATATAATAAATATATATGTTTAATCTAATTTAGTAATAAATTATAAATACTTGCATACTCATACCCCTGAAGTAAGATTCCCTAAGTCGCGGGTGACATTGACGACACAGATTAGACATCAATTTATCAGCCATTACCCGAGTATAAATATTAATATGTCACATAATAATATGTCTAGTTGCGACCCTGCCTGCGAAGCGAGGAGATCCTTGTTCGATTCCCGGCCGGGCAGATATTTATACAATGTGACAGATAAATATTTGTACTCGGGTCATAGGTGTTATTGTGATACTTATTTAACAGCGTAAGCAGCGGAACTGAGCGTCCCTGACAAGGCTTCAATATGAGGACCCCATTGTAGTCGAGAGTCTATGGTAACGCCGAGAAATGTTGTAGAGTTTACTAGTTCTAATACATCCTTATTTATGACAATTTAAGCTGGGATTTGTTTCACATTATGTAAGGCAAATCTGACACATTTAGTTTTTTTCGCGTTTAACATTTTGTGTTTAACTTTCATGTGATTAGCCAAAAAATAAGATAATGATGATAAATCACCAACATTGCCAATGGCATTCTCCATGCATTGCCGACCAAGAAAGAAGAAAGAAACAAAATAATGAAAGTCCCGCTATAAGGCAAATTTTTTTTGAGAATTTTGATGGATAAACCATATAATTCGATTGTCCTCTTGAAAACGGTACAACACCCATCCTGTCACAATGTATTCGAACTTGGCCATTTCTCGTGATGGATCTCATTAATTAAGTAACAACGAGCCTCTGTGATGATACTGAGATAAACAATTAGCGATATGAGGTTGGGGTCGCCGTGTTCCCCACCAGGCTGTAAGCTGCAGTTGTCTGCTTATCACCAATAAAGGTACATTGCACATTATGTTACAATAATTAATATTTAATTAATGTATATCTTTAAAATTTAGTTTTGTGATGTTTTTCTTATTGTATCAGATATTTTATTCTTTTTTTTGTGTGTTTATTAGTTTATTATTTATAGGATAGTGTATGTATTGTAGCATTGTAGTTTTCCCCACATGTCGAATTGGGGGTTCCTGTAATGACAGAGTTGGGAGTCATGAAAATAAATAAATAAATAAATAAATGTTACCTTGTCATGGCCTAAAAATAGATTTATGATTGCAATCAAACCATTTTAGAAAATTTAGTTTCTAAAAAATCTTTTTAGGAAAAATTACATCGTTGTGCATGTTGTTAAAAGATTTTGACGACCTGTATGGCACAATAGTTTCTATACTTTGGCTTTTGGCTTCACCCCATTACCTACCTGGGCTTCGCCCACTACTGGGCACGGGTCTCTTCTCTTGAGGAGGCCTAGAGCACACTCCACCACGCTGCTCCAGTGCAGATTGGTGAAGGGGTTAGTCGCCAACCCGAGTGTCGGAAGTCTTCAAACCGCCCGAGGGTCTCCGACATGGCTTAACGACTGTTACCTTATGATAACAACCGAGACCAACGGCTTTACGTGCCGTTTTTAGGTACTCAGTTATTTATTAAATACGATATCAAGTATTCAGCAGACAGTGTAGGGATGTTGACTAATTTTAGGATTCAATTTTATTTTATAGATTGAACCTCAATATTTACGAAAAAATATTATAAAAATAATAATCTTCAATTCAAAAACAAAAATTGACAAATAAAAATCATTATCCCCACCAAAAACGACACGTGACGTCAATATCCGATATTCAATACTGTCTGTCTACTGAAGGTTTTTGAATTTCTATATAAAATAGGAACAATTACGTCATATTCTCAAAATGGCATTTGACGATGATTGTCACGTGACCTACGTGATAGTACAATTTTTAACATTTTAAATGAATGATATTTAATTTATTGCGATTGATTTCGATAAAACAATCATATTTAAGGCCGTTAAATGTTATCACTAATACTTTAGACATAAAGGAGAATGCCCATAGCCAGTACTCTTAAAAAAATAATTGTGTCACAATGATTTATGGACAAAAAATTTAATTAAAATATTTCAAGTATTTTACTCTATTTCCTAAAAAATCCTCTAAAAAATTTTCTGAAATTAATAAGTAACTTTACTTCCGTTTTACAAAAGAAAACCATTGGGCCATTTATGTTTGGATAAGGGCCAATCAGGAATCTTTTAAGATCCCTCGGGCCAATAGGTTGCATTGATTCGATTATAATTATGATACAACAGTAATAGTATAATATATCCATGACAACAAACTAGATGACGTAAGTGGACTGTCAAATGAATTAGAAAATTATTATAATCAGCCAGGAGTAATAGTGTTCTGTGATTATAATACATTACAAACTACATGGTGTTTGGGGACTGTCAAATGAATTTGAAACTTAAAAGATCGACATTACATACGCAATCGACTTTAATACGCCTGCATAGAGTCCATATTACTGTGAGTTTACTATAACTTAAATACAAATTAATTTTGTTTAAATCTCTTATTTCCTAGTATTAACATTGACTAAAGTTAGTATGTGTAATTTATTAAGATAACATAATCAAATAAAGGTATTTTTATCAAGACACAAAAATGTTGAAGTCAGTACATTTCTCCATACTGAATGGGCATTCTCCTTTATAATAATTTATAATTAGTGTCAACATCCCTATTATTATGATACAATTTACTAGTCTGAATTTTTTCACAAATTTTCCTGTTACTTTTACTCTCTCGCTTATTAGTTATTACCAAGTAAGGAGACTAATAAATAATGTTTAATTAGCAATTACCTTATCCATCGACCGGTTC
>CAWVQL010000397.1:0-10300 GCA_963932265.1 Thymelicus lineola
ATTAAAAAAGAATCATCCAAATCGGTTCACCCAGTCGAAAGTTCTGAGGTAACAAACATAAAAAAACGGTCGAATTGAGAACCTCCTCCTTTTTTTGAAGTCGGTTAAAAGTGTACTGTCTATTCCATATAATTATTATTATTTAGTCTCTTGGCACGATGTACAATACTACACGTTTGAAGGTATACAGTATTATGAATTAGGGGCATGTAGTGTTGTAGAAAATTTTAATGAATACTAAATATATCAAAGTCATTCTATCGAGGATTTGTTACTGTCAAAACTCTGAAATATTAGCTCAATTTTTTTTTAATATTTTACGTCACGGACACTTCAACGAAGCAAAATATTTATCCTCAATTTATGCAAATAGGTTCTGGTGAAAGTACTTATTATAATAATATTTCTAATTTATTCAAGTTTATCCTACGTAGAAGGAAACGGAGCAGGTATTTCCTTATTGGGCGACTGGTGTACATATTATACCTATTATGTTTTGATAACATTGTAATATGAAAATAGTGTCCAAGATTGGCGGAATATCAAACGATATTCCATAGGCTAAAGTAGTTCGGGAAATACTAATAATATAACTGTAAAATTAAAATTACTTCACCAAACTTACCCTTACGTCTGATAAAAAAAAACAAAAACCTAGATCAAAAATATAAAGTACCAAAATTACACTGTGTTTCACAGTAACTTTGTAAGAAATATATTTAATAACAATTACTTCCAGTGCCGGTTTTAGCTCTACCAGCGCCCTGAGCGAGGTTTCTACGGCGCCCCCTATCTGCTATTGAAACCATACGAAATTGACCCATACGAAAATAATAAATACAATCTAAATCCATGTTAAGATACAGCTTTCCAGCCCTAAGCGTCTCGACACTATGCTGCGGATAGACAGGCATGACGAAACTATAAGGGTTCCGTTATGACTACCCGGCGCCCCTTCAAACCTGACGCCCTGGGCGGTCGCCCAACCGCGCCATACCCTAACGCCGGCACTGATTATTTTTATCAATCTCGAGAAATATTTACGTCTATAATCTGTTGCATCTCTGTTGTTTATAATTGTTGATATAGAAATAGATATACCACTGTTTGTTAACATTGTTGCAGTGCCTATGTCGGATTAAATGTTTCTTTCTTTCTTTCTTTCATCTCACCATCAACTAAATACAACCCGCATGACGCATCAAACCGTAACATAAATCCCTGTTTAAATTTGAAAGTCTTATATAACTGTTTCTAGTAACAGATAGCAGTCTACCCTCTAATGAACGACAAAGTGCTGAGAGACAAGTCTTCGGATTAAATAACTCATGCACGTCTTGCAAGTTAAAGCCGAGCTAGATCGAAATTAACTCAAGCGCTTCGTACTGCTTTAGAAGCACTTCTGGCGGTGTGCTGGCACTTGCTGGCACATATAAATTGATTACTGGCACTCAACTGTTAAACACTGATGAAAAAAAAGAAATTAAGACAAGTAAAAGTAAGTAGTAGTAGTTGTTTTGTATTCTTTTTTTCTTGTGCTCTTATGTATATTATTGTATGGTGTACAAACAATAAAGTGTTAAATAAATAAATAAATAAATAAATAAATAAATAAATAAATAAATAAATAAATAAATAAATAAGTAAGTAAGTTCTTCTTAGGATTCCGAAGTTTTTTTTTTATGGAAATAGCCGGCAAACGAGCTGACGATCCACCTGATGGTAAGTGGCTATCGCCGCCCATGAACATCAGCAACACCAAAGGCATCACTGATGCGTTTGCCGGCCAAGAAAGAAAGAAGAAAAAGAAAGAAAGAACTGGCTCTCAAGCCCCCAGCCGGAACACGACGAGTCGTTTGGCGGCTGACTCAAGCTATCCAGGCGAACCCTTTTTTTAAGTTTTGGAACCGTTATAGTTTCGTCAAATCCGTCCGTCCGTTTGTCTGTCCGTCTGTCCAAACAAAAACGCTGAAACCCTTAGTGCTAGAAAGCTGTAACTTGTCATGGATACATATTTATTAAACTCCAGAATCGAAGAATAAAATATTGAAAATAATTTTTTTTCAGGGTACCTCCCCTACAGGTAACGTGAGGATGAATTTTGTATTCTTCGCGTACCTTATGTTGAAGAGGTCTTCCAAAAATATTATGGATATTCTTAGAGCACTTTTGAAATTAGGGGTAAATTTGCGAAATATTTGGCTTTAAAGTGCTAATTTTGGTTAGAGCCAAGAGTCCCCCCTCCCTGCTGGCTAAACGGTTGAAGTTGAACAAATGAAAAATTTCTCAAAAATAGGCTATAATTATGATAAAAAAGGGAAAACTATCAGCGTAAATAGTTAATATCTTACGTTACTTATCTGGCCTACTTAAGCAACTTAATTTTATTAGTTGAAATTTTTAATTTGTATATTTTATTTATTTTTATTTTATTTTTTAATTCTGTTAAGTAGTTTTATCTAGTAAGTGTGCATGAATGTCAGGCAATTGGTAAAGTAAGGCATTGTAAATCACCTCAAGTTGATGCCAATTGACCGAACTAAATGATAAAAACAGGGCACACAGAAAACCAGCGGTTGGGGCACTCCGCCACAACTAAAGCTGAGTGTGTCCCTTTTTCGTCATGTATTGCAACATAATTTAATTCCTCATGTTTTGTTTTATTTTAAATAGCATAAATTGTGGTAACTTTAGGTTAATTTTGTTGTGAAAACTGGCGAAATAAAAATTTTCTATTCTATTCTAGTTAATGAGTAATAGTCGATAAATTTTGATTTTGAAGCGAAAAACAAATCAGCAAAATGTTCTAAAATTCGCATTTGGAACCGTACAAAGCTTTATTTACAGACACTTAAATCTGTTCGACAATAAAATAAGAGAAAAGCTTTGAAGTGGCCATAAAAATTACATAATCGAAGCATAAAACGAAAGGGTGGTAATAAAAGACCCCTTGTAACGAAAGATATTATTTACTGTTGCAATATCAAGGCCGTTCGGTTGTTATGATGAAACCTGGGTGTTGATTTTATTTAGTTTATTTCCTAGGTTTTAATCGGGAATCCATTGGAGTCGGGACAATTTCCGTCGTCTTATGATTGTGTTACTGGAAATATATTACAGTTAAGTAGCTGAGAGCTGCTCTCAAGATTATTAAATTGCTACGTAAGTGGAAACTTTTATACTCTTTTTCATAATTATAATAATAACGTGAATGACGTCATTAATTTATTATTGATAAATATGACTTTTTTAAATAATCAAGTACCTACAGATTTTAGCTTAGTGGTTTTGTCGGTCATGTTGTAATAAGTAAATGTTTAAATCTGTAACTGAAAGTAAGAAAAACACCTGTGTAGTTTCGTGTCGCTTCGTTCCTTGGGACCACTCACGGTATGGATTTGTTTCGAAAATCCTTTGAAAAACCAACTTCCCACAAAACTTCGTTTTAATTGGTCACCCGCACGGATGACACAAATTCGAATTATACAAGCACATAATTGACCAAATTATGTTTGTATGTAGGGTATTGCAAATTAGTTATCGCTGCATCAGTGCTAGATCTGCTATATTAGCCTACCCACACACTTGGGAGTTATCCATAATGCTCTCAAAGGTAATGAAACTAGCGCTTCCATGGAAATAACTTTATTTTATGCTATGCAAAAGGAATAAACTATGGAATAAACCCTTATACCACTTTTTGAAAATCACGCACTTACAGTAAGTACCTGTCCAAGTTATTAGGGACAGTACTCATTAGCTATTATTGATTATTAATTTAATAATCTATTAATTTAATAATCCCAACAGTGTCACTTTGTAAATAAACTGTTATAACAAAAGCGATATAGCTCGTAATCTAAAGAGATTTTACTACAAATTTTACTTCGCCTCGTCATTTTCATACGTCGGGAATTTTAACAATAGTACAGTCAATAAAGTAGTTGTAGAGTGCGTGAGCGGGAACCTGAGCGATTTCTTCAGAAACTTATTCAGGGTGCTTAGGGGGATAACATACTAAAAGTCCCCGCGTCTAGGAGGTGAGCCGGAGGGAGGGGGGGGTTACAAAGGTCTCAATTTTAGGTTTTTCGCCAATATCTCAAAAACGGTGCGTTGTAGCGAAAAATGTTCTAAGATGAAATGAAAGCTTATAAAATTTTCTATAACTTTAATTCTGTACACTTTTTCTATATCTCCAACCGTTTTTAAACTACACGCTCCAGAAATGTCGAAATTATAGTAATTCAGCGTGATAACCATTACCTGCTGCGAAAATTATCTTAAAATTTATAGTAACCTAAGCTGGGAGTACCTCCACGTAGTAAAGGCAGTAACAATAAGAAATCGCGTTTTTTATAACAGTGGATAACTGAGCAGAGGCGGGAAAACAATCATGATATTGATGAAGATTTCTTTTCGCTCAATATCTTTAATGCTCGCTGTAGGAAACGCGACCTTCTTGGCTAAAACTCCTATTGATGTTGTATACTTGCCTTCGGGCTTATGTTATTATAGGTTTTCGCAATTTTATTTTGTCTGGAACGGTAGCCTAGCCGGTAACGTAGGGGGGCAGCCACAAAATATTCTTTTCAGATATACATACACTGTTATTAGTAACACAATTGGGTTATCCAACATGAGTACTAATAAGAGTCCTGTATGCATTTTGTATGACGAGAATGTCGTTGAAGGAAGTAACGATGTCTCTGAGGGAAAGGAAAGAGAATACCGGGTCGTATTAAAGCTAGTAAGGAAAGGAAAGACGGCAAACATCGAAGTTTCCTTGACTTGACATCCCTTTTGATTTACAACAGCTGTCGTAAAAATGACACCCGAATTGATACCATTAAAAAAGACGTTAGGCAGGCATCTTTATCTAATGAAGAGGCAGGGCAGTCGCAGCTCAGACCTTTTGCTCCACCATTTGCCTTCAAGAATAATTGTTTTTTATGTGCATGTTGCCTTAATGAAGATATAAAAAAGCTTTTTAACAAAAACAACCAAAAAAATCGAGTATCTCATCGTGGGAAAGTAATCCATGTAAGCAAATATTTCTTCCATAGCCTCTACGACATGGGTATCTCTAGAGATCTCAGTTTTGTAGAGTTTTGGGTAACTGACAGGCTTCACAAGTGAGTAATAGTGTCTTCGTGATATTTTGCTCCTTCAGCAACAATATCGGTAATGAAGGAAAAAATATCAAGATCTTCGTTACCCCAGGCCTCATTTCTCGAAGAACATACCTGCTTGATACAATATTTAGCAGCTAGAGTCTCAACTGAATGTACAACCCGCCTTTTGTTCAAAGGCTTTTTTATATCTTCATTGAGGCAATATGTACATAAAAACAATGATTCTTGAAGTCAATTGGTGCAGCAGAAAATCTGAGCTGCAACGGAACTGCCTCTTCGTTATATAATGATGCCTGCCTAACATCTTTTTAATGGTATCAGTTCAGGTGTCATTTTTACGACAGCTGATGTGAATCACGCTGTTATCACGCTGAATAACTTAAATTGCTACATTTCTGGAGCGTATAGTTCAAAAACGGTCAGAGATACGGAAAAATTGTATAGAATTAAAGTTATAGAAAATTTTATAAGCTTTCATTTCATCTTAGAACATTTTTCGCTATAGCGCACCGTTTTTGAGATATTGCCAAAAAACCTAAAATTGAGACCTTTGTAACCCCCCCCTCCCTCCGGCTCACCTCCTAGACGCGGGGACTTTTAGTATTTTATCACCCTAAGCACCCTGAATAAGTTTCTGAAGAAATCGCTTAGGTTCCCGCTCACGCACTCTATACCCTCTTTTGAGTCATTCCTTGACTGGACTACAAGTTTGGTAGCAGAAACAATGGATCACTGTCGAAAAATTTGGTGAGAGTGGATCAAGTTGCGGTACCTACATAAACATTTGGCAAGTTTACAATTTGCAAGCTGTGACACCATCCATCAATGTCGGTATTCCTCAACATTAATGATGATTCCTTGTCGTAGATTGCCGAGTAATGTAATTTAATTGTATTGTCAAAATTTATCTGATTCACTATGCTGAAATATTATTTTTGTGACGAATCAAAATCTAAACTAAATTTTGTACGTAAATTTCATGTTCATAATATCGACGGTGGAAAGGAGAAACCCTTGAAGCGACAATTTTGGAACTTTACAGGAGAGCCGATCAAAGTTTTTATTTTCCGAAAAAAAATCATAACTAATTACAATTTCAAGTTAGAGCGACAGGAAAAAAAATAGTTTCTTTATTTTTTATTTACTATCTACTATTTAAACTTAGAAAAATATGCTAGCATAATAAAAGGATTTATGCGTCGCTTAATTATTTTATGGCAAATACAGCGGAAGGAAAAACACATTAAATGCAACTTCAGTATTTTGACAAACACAAGGAAAAACACATCAGCAACAAACTAGGCATGTTATGACAAGTGGGAAAAACAACTTAAGTGTATCGAGCATAAGACACAGGGGTTGTGGGAAAACCTGTTAAGTAACAAAACCATAGTATGCTAAGTAGAGGAAAAATACGATAAGCGCTAGTTATGTAATAATTCAATGTTATATTTATAACTGAAGTCCCTACTTTGATTCCCAAAGATACCAAAAAAATAAAAATAATATTGAGATAAAACAGAGTCTTTTATTGTTTTGTGCAATATCTTGCACTAAAAAAGTGGGAAAACAAACTTTAAACGAAGTGTATGTACATACGTTACTATCTCCATGAGCGATCAAACAATACTACAGATATTATAAATGACCAACGCGTATCGCTTCTGTATTGCAAACGTATATTGATCTTATAAACCTAACTTTCATTATTAGAGACTTTAAACTCATAAATTCTGTATCGGAAGGGGGCGAGCAACTGTCCCACGGTGGTATCGGGTTTCTCGTCCACAAATCCCTCGTCAATAATATAGTGCTATGCGCCGACTTTGACACATCCCGACGATGAAGTGAAGGTTACGTATGAGGAGATTAGTAGAGCCATACATGCTCTAAATCTCATTTCACAGATGTGATGGAGGACTTCAACGCAAGAGTCGGCATGCAAAATGGTGACGAAGAGAAAGTGGGGCTTTTTGGCATTGGATGTCGGAACCAACGAGGCCTCTTACTGGCTAACTTTCTCGAGAAGGAGAATCTCTATATACTAACTTCTTCTTCAAAAAGAAGCCTCAGCGCAAGTGGACTTGGATTAGCCCTGGTGGATCCACAAAGAGTGAGATAGATTTCATTCTGGCTGACAAACGGCACATATTTAATGATGTCTCAGTGATTTGCAGGCTTAAAACTGGGAGCGATCACCAAATGGTAAGAGGCACATTAAATGTACAGGACATTGAAAAACTAATGAAATCTACTCTCCGCCCAACACCTGTCCAAATCCAAGGCTCCGAGAGCTTTCAGTTGGAGTTGCAGAATCGTTTCGCGTGCTTAGATTCTTGTGATACAGTAGTGGACGAATTGAGCAGCAACAGTCCGCGAGGTACCTAGGGTTAAAATTCTTTAAAACTCGCCCCCGTGGTAGGTCTCAAATTCTCTCAGAACATACACTTGCTCTTATGAGGGATAGAGGAGAACTATGTGTGCAGTCTCCAGCCTCTGTGGCAGAGTACAGGCAGCAGATCTCGCAGGACAGCCGACGCGACTTGCGTTCTCATAACACAAGGCGTATAAAAAGCACAATAGAGCAAAATCACAGCTCAAAAGTGTTCACCAAAAATCTGCGGATTGGGCAAAGCCAACTGACCGAGTCCGGCGTCGTAATTTCGTCAAAACCCGAAGTTCTGGGAGAAGTTGAGACGTACTACAGACATTTGTTTACCTCCTCATGCACTCCTGTCGTCAGACAGGCAAATGACAAGCGAGCTAAGTTGACCCAACACTATACCGGAGATATGACGGATGTCAGTCTGTATGAAATTAGGGGAGCCCTGAAGCAGCTAAAGAACAACAAGACACCGGGCGATGACGGAATCACAACTGAACTGTTAAAAGCTGGAGGAAGGCCCATATTGCTAGTGCTCCAGCAGTTGTTTGATTCCGTTATCAGTTGTGGGACTACCCCGGAAGGGTGGAGCAGAAGTGTGGTGACGCTGTTCTTCAAGAAGGGTGTTAAAACCCTATCGAAGAAGTATAGGCCCATTCCACTACTGAGCCTCGTTTACAAGCTGTTTTAAGGGTACTCACTAATCGCAAAGCACGCAGAATTGACGACTTACAGCCTCCCGAACTAGCCGGATTCCGAAGAAGCTATAGCACCATGGACCACATACATACACTCAGGCAGGTGACACAGAAGTCCGAAGA
The DNA here is from genome assembly GCA_963932265.1 of Thymelicus lineola. Lineage (NCBI taxonomy): Eukaryota > Metazoa > Arthropoda > Insecta > Lepidoptera > Hesperiidae > Thymelicus > Thymelicus lineola. The sequence continues at coordinate 8,337 of CAWVQL010000397.1, forward strand.
GTACAACCTGCCGCTATGTGTAGGTTATGTGGATTATGAGAAAACCTTCGATTCTATTGAGACCTGGGCGTTGCTGGAGTCTCTTCAGTGGTGCCAGCTCGACTGTCGGTATATCGAGGTGTTGAAGTGTTTACAGATATACAAATCAGCCATGATCGGTTAAACTACAGAAGCATGAAATGAACCCCATTCAATTGTAGAGGGGTGTCAGGCAAGGGGACGGTATTTCCCCGAAACTGTTCACCGCTGCTTTGGAAGATGTGTTCAAGCAAATGGAGTGGAAAGGGCTCGGCATTAACATTAATGGTGAATACCTCACATAACTTCGATTTGTCGACGATATAGTGATCCTGGCGGAATCGCTGTAGGACCTCAGTATTATGCTAGTAGGGGCCCTGAACAGTACTTCACAATGGGTGGGTTTTAAGATGAACTTGGATAAGACAAAAATCATGTCTAATGTCCATGTCACACCCATACCGGTAGTTGTTGACGGCACTGCTCTCGAAGTTTCCGACGAGTACATTTACCTGGGACAAATGATCTAGATGGGTATGTTCAACTTCGAGAAAGAGGTCACTCGAAGAATCCAACTCAGCTGGGCAGCGTTCGGGAAACTACGACATATCTTTTCATTCAAAATTCCTCAATGCCTGAAGTCGGAAAATGTTCCAGTAATGTGTGTTCCTACTGCCAGTGTTACCGTATCCGAGACGTAGTCTTTTACTGTTGGCCTCAGTCGAAGGCAGGAAGGATATCTAACACAGCTCGCTATGGAACGAGCTATGTTAGATATTTCACTACGAGATAAGTTTCGTAACGATGAAGTCCGTAGGTAGGCGAACAAAAGTTACATATCTCGCAGAGTTTGCCGGCTGAAGTGGCAATGGGCAGGCCACATCGTTCCAAGGACAGATAACCGATGGGGTCGAAAATTACTCGAATGGCGGCTACGTCTTGGTAAAAGGAAAACTGGTCGCCCCCCGATTAAGTGAACTGATGACCTAAAGAAGACAGCGGGAAGCTGCTGGATTCAGAGGGCCCAGGACCGTTCACAGTGGTGCCAATTAGGGGAGGCCTATGTCCAGCAGTGGACTTTAAAAGGCTGTTAGGCTGTTATATATAGGTAGAAATTCCATTTCAGTCTTTTGATTTTTCAACTAAAATTTTCAAAACAAAACAATTAAGCATTCGCTTTAATAGTATTTAGAGATTTTAACTTGAATGAAGCGCCATGTCACATATCATTTCCTTATATAAGTGACGCCACTTACACAAAAGAGACCGAAATTCATTGCTTGTAGCAACAATATTTGTTTTGAATAGTTAATTTAAATACAAAATTTCGTAAACAAGGCTTACTCTAACAGACTATCGTCTTAATTTATGTAGTCAGCAAAATTAAATGAACCGACGTTTCGGGAATAAAAGACGATGTCAGTTAATTTAAATATTTATATGCCTTTTTTGTGTGTGTTTACTTTAACCGACGCCACTGCTTTTTACAGCGATTGCCAAATCAACTGAAATCCATAATATCCTATGACAAATAAGTAGGAAAAACACATCAACTCCATGATACAAATAGAAGATAAGCAAGGAAAAACGAATGTAGCGACTGGGCACCAACAGAATAGACGTAAGGAAAAACACCTTTAGTGTTTAAAATTGCATTTCCTATGATGAAGAAAAACGATTTCAGTAACCTATAATATCCGAAACAAAAAAGGAAAAACACATCAAATAAAAATCTAACTATAGAGACAGTACTTCAAGCGGAAAATGGACCAAATTTGCTATAATTCGTTGTCACTTCATTTAGCGTCTGAAAAAATAGAGCCTAAAAGTGCCATTACTTGAAGCGACAAAAAAGTGGTCAGATCGCCATGAAACCAAGACCAATCGACGCAGAAAAATTCGCTGATTCCAAATATGTATATAACTCATTTTCGACCAAAGTGTCG
>CAWVQL010000398.1:0-38106 GCA_963932265.1 Thymelicus lineola
GTTGATTTACTGAGAATAATCCAATTGGGCCTTACATTCATGGATGAGAATGGCAAAACACCTCCTGGCTATACCACTTGGCAATTCAATTTCAAATTTAACCTTCAGTAAGTATAATATGTAATACATACTATCTATATTGTTGGTATAACCCTGTTCATAGTGTGTTGGCATTGTTACATAAAGAAATAAGTTGTATATCATAATTATTTGTAATTATTTGCTATAAAGCTGATGGTAGTGCACATCACACATAACTTTTGTTTTAACTCTTACAAATGACATCAGATATAGAATGTGAAAGTACTCACAATACTATTCAATAATGCCGGCATTCCAGGGTACATTACTAAAATATAAATATTGTGTATAGATATTTTTAACACATGATTAAAACAAATTGAGATCATAAAATCAAAATGACAAACTAGCTTAAAACTAGCTTGTGATGAAATGTACTTCAACCATTTCATCTTCTTCACCTTTGATATGGGGGCACAGGAGTGGCCAACCAATGAATTGCAATACCTGCTTTATTTTGCTAGATGATTTATTATATAAAGGCCTAATGTAGTGTTCGCTCAAAACCTGAGCAATGAACAAAATTTAAATGTCGAGTCTACAGAGTCAAATAACCTCCTTTACATAGATGAGTGATTTGGAGATTTGTATGGCGTGTGCTACTATCCACATTTCTGCATTACACTACTTTTAATCTTGGAGTTAAAGTATCCATGGATGGTTGACATGGTATAGCCATATTCTTGGCGAGATAACTAAATAGATATGTATCCAGGCTAGCCATATAATTGATCTACCATTTACAATGTGTCCTTTTATGAAACTACCATTTGAAGGTTTTAATTCAATCAAAATTTCTATTTTAGGGAAGACATGTACGCTCAAGATTCCATAGACTTACTACAGAATTCTGGCTTACAATTCAGGAAGCATGAAGAAGATGGTATAGAACCATTAGAGTTTGCCGAGCTTCTCATGTCTTCAGGTAAGCCCTGCTAAATGCTGATTTTGAATTGCTGTTATTATTAGTTAAAGTTTTTTCCGGTTCCGGCGGCGAAAGTGCAAACACGCGTATGAAGTATCGCTGCAGGTTTTATTAAAATTACAGTGTAAAAAGTGTTAAATCGGACATACACGGCGCTCAAATATCTGGACAATCAAACCAAAACAGTGTTCGTGCAAAAGTATCAGTGAACCAACTCCATAATTGTGTGATTTTCCAAAATAAAGTTTTAGTGATAGCCTCGAAACTGAAAATAAAATTTTACATAAGACAGCCAATAGTGCCAACCAAATTGACAGTGACACTGACACTGGTAACCATAGACATCGGTCGAAGGAGAGGTCGACCAAGAACTTTATAGTCTAACTGGACTCCGAGTTTCGAAGAGATATAACAGTGATACCATCGTAAAAAAAAAGTGTCACCATTATACATCATCAAATTACCCAACATAAACATGGAAAAACAAATGGAAATTTTACTGTCAAAAATAAACGAAAAGTTTAATGAACAAACAATAACATTAACGACAGCAATAACGAAAAATGTTATGGAGGCATTAGACGAAAAGATGAAAATACTGACTGAAGAAAATAATAACCTCAAAACGAAAGTTAAAAATTTGGAACAAAAAATAACACTTTTAGAAAAAGAAAAACGAAAGAACAATTTAGTTCTTTTCGGTATTGAAGAGAAGGGAAAGACAGAAATAGAACTAGTGGATATCGTAAAGGAAATTATAGAAGAATCAGGAACACAATTAAATAGCCAAGAAATAAGCAATATCAGAAGAATTGGAACGCAAGTAGATAAGAACCGTCCAGTTATAATATCTTTAACAACAACTTGGAAGAAACATCTTATTCTGAGAAACAAGCGTAACTTACCCACAAATATATATGTAAAGGAGGACTTTCCTAAAGAGGTTCTTGAAATACGAAAAGAATTACAGCCAATGGTGGAAACAGAAAGAAAAAACGGAAATATTGCGTTTATAAAATATGACAAGTTAATTGTGAAAAAACCAATGAACACTTACCGCGAAAAAAGAAAAAGGGAAAAATCGGGATCACCAATCGCCTCAACTCAGAAAAAGTTAAACTCAAATAATACCGGACAAGCAAAAACATCTCTTACCTTACCTACAAAGGAAGTAATCAAACCGAGCATACTTACATATACAACACGGGAAAGATCTGCCTCGTTGACAGAGATGCCAAAAAACAAGTAAAGGCCCCCTCCGACCGGAACCAACATGCAACGACAAACGCAACCATAAGAAATACCTCACAAAATTGCACCCCAAGCCGGCCGGTCACCGTGGGGGAAGTAGACCACCACCCTCCAACAAATCTACCAACTAAATCAAATACAAAAAGAGGGATACGAAATCAGAGTAGTTTATACTTGTGCACACTAAACACACGCACCTTGAGAACATCCGAAAGTCTGCAAGAGTTAGAACTAGCTATCGAAACCATTAAATGGGACATCTTGGGCATAAGTGAGATGCGCAGAATAGGAGAAGGAATAGAAGAGAGAAACCACTATATTATGTATCATAAGGGAGAAGTAGCTGGACAGAGAGGAGTCGGATTTTTGGTAAAGCTAAGACTCAAAAGCCAGATCATTGGGTTTGAAGGGATATCAGACAGAATAGCGGCGATCCACATTAAGCTACCGAATCATAAGAAAAACTGGACAGTAATCCAAGTCTACTCGCCGACAGAACAAGCAACAAAAACAGACATAGAGAAATTTTACGAAGAACTAAGAGAGGTTACCGAAAAATATTCAGGAAACAACTTGGTAATTATGGGAGACTTTAATGCTCAAGTGGGCGCACGAATAGATGGAGAGGAAAATATAATAGGAAAATACGGAAGTGGAAAACGAAGTAAAAATGGAGAAAAATTGGTAGAATTTCTGCTCGAGCAAAACCTAACACTTCTAAATTCCATGTTTTGCAAAAAACCTAAAAACAAATGGACTTGGATATCTCCAGACGGAAAGGTTAAAAACGAAATCGACTACATAATAACCAACAAAAGCAGATTATTTAGTGACACAGAAATAATAAAAAACCTTAATTTTAACACAAACCATCGTATGGTGCGCAGCTGTCTAAAACAAAGTGGTCCAAAAAATCCTAGACCAAAAGTAAGTCACATAAAATATTTACTAACATCAAATAAAAAGACGGACCTAAACGACAACACAGAAGACTTGATGGAAGTTGTTACCTCAGATATAGGCCTAAATGAAAAATATATAAAAATAGAAAACAAGCTCAAACGACAAGCAAGAATACTACCAAAAAACAATAAAGAATCCTATTTAAGCGAAAAAACTAAAAAACTCATCGAAGACAGAAGAAATTTGCTAGTAAAGACAGACAAGAAAGAAAACCAAAAAGAAATTTCTAACCTTAGCAAACAGATTCGCGAAAATATGAGGAAAGACAGGAAAACTAGAAGAATCAAAACACTAGAGAATCACATTAACAAAACGGGAGGTACAAGAAAAGCGTTAAAGGAACTACGAGAAAAGGGGAAGGAATGGATACCAAAGTTAAGAGATAAAGAACGACCAACAACTTCTAGAAATAAAATCCAAAATATAGCAACAAACTATTATCGCTTACTATATTCGAATCAGACAAACGTACAGTCACCAGATAAAGAACATACAGAGAAGTTAAAGATCGAAGATGCGGAAGACATACCAGAAATATTAGTATCAGAAGTAGAAAAAGCTATAAAAAGCCAAAAGATGGAAAAAGCCCCTGGTCCAGATAGAATCCCAAACGAGCTAATGAGAGGGACAATCAAAGAACTAAGTCCAATACTAACAAAGGTTTTCAATGAGATTTTAGACACGGGAATAATTCCAAACCAATGGGCAGAATCACACATTATTCTTCTGTACAAAAAAGGTTCAAAAGAAGACATAGGAAATTACAGGCCGATATCTCTCATTTCAAACATATACAAAGTTTTTGCTAAAGTCATTCTGGACAGAATATCTATCAGGCTCGAAGAAAATCAACCTGTGGAACAGGCAGGGTTCAGGAAAAATTTTAGTACGATTGATCATATACATACTGTCAAACAGCTTATACAGAAATACAATGAATACAACAAAACAATATACCTGGCCTTTATAGACTATTCCAAAGCTTTCGATAGCCTCAAACATGAATTTGTATGGCAAAGCCTAAGAGAACAGGGAATCCAAAATGCCTATGTAAACATCATCAAAAACATCTACAGCGAAAGTAAAGCTAGTGTTAGGCTGGAATCGGTGGGAAAAGCTTTTCCAATTGAAAGGGGAGTCAGGCAAGGTGACCCACTCTCGCCAAAGCTGTTTACAGCAGTCTTAGAACAAATGTTCAGAAGATTAGAATGGGAGCATTTGGGACTAAACATAAACGGATCGCGATTAAATCACCTAAGGTTTGCAGACGACCTGGTTCTATTGGAAGAGGACCCATCAATACTAAAATCAATGATACAAGCCCTAGCAGACAGAAGTAGAGAAGTAGGTCTAGAGATGAACTCGACCAAGACTAAAATGATGACAAATTCAGTACCCGTCGATATAACCGTCAACGGTCAGAAACTAGAATATGTGGAGGAATACGTATATCTGGGCAATATAATATCGCCGAATGACCAAATGTCGAAGGAAATAGAGAAAAGGATTGCGACTGGGTGGAAAAAATATTGGGCTCTGAAAGAAGTCATGAAAAGCAAAGAATTGAGTATAAAGATAAAGAAGAAAACATTTGACACCTGCATCCTACCCTGCATCACATATGGCTGTGAAACCTGGGCCTTAACAAGATATCACAGGGACAAACTAGCACGATGCCAGAAAGGTATGGAAAGGAGCATGTTAGGTCTAAACCTGAGGGACAGAGTCAGAAGCATAGACATCAGAAGCAAAACGAAACTAACTGATATTCTGGCACGGATAGATCAGCTCAAATGGAGGTGGACGGGGCATATGCTCCGCTGCAAAATTGAGAAGTGGAGCAAACAGGTTACAGTCTGGTATCCTAGGGATGGTGCTAGGAGTCGAGGTCGCCAAATAAGGAGGTGGGAGGATGAGCTGAAGCTAACCCTAGGACCAAAGTGGATCAGAGTTGCAGCTGACAGGAAACAGTGGAAGGAGTTGGAGGAGGCCTTTGCCACAAGGCACACCGAGCACAGGGACATTCTTTAAAAAAAAAAAAATAAGTTTATGTAATAGTTTAATTTTTTGTTTAAATTTTTTTCTTTAAAAAAAAAAAAAAGTTCAGTAACTATGTTATGTTAAACTGTTCGGTAAATAAAAGGCTAAATTATTATTATTATTATTATTAGTTAAAGAACTCAGGTGAACAATTACCTTCAAAATATTATGTTACTTTGTGTTTTATAACCATAACCAGGTTTACGGCAACAATTTAAATATAAAGGTTTTCTGGACATGAAAAAAAAATTGTCAAAATCGTAACCAGTTATTTAATTAATTAGGTAAATGCATATTTTTAATAAATAAGACACTTTGAGAAAATATGGTAATATGGTATGGAATCTTACACTAACTGGCTATTGGCTATAAAACTGATATAGACCCTACCAAGTACCTACTGCCTATTTAAGTTTTCATGCATAAAAGAACCATTTCTAAATTACTCCTACTGTAACTTACAGTGACTGTTTCTATACAAATTATAATTTTCGTGTAGAAGATTTAAAGTTGTCAAGAATATTTTTATCATTACAGGCCTCGTCCTTATGGACAACATCAAATGGTTAAGTTTCCATTCCGGTTATGACTTTGGATATTTACTGAAGTTACTTACCGATCAGAATCTTCCACAAGATGAAAACGACTTTTTTGAGAGTCTTCGGTTGTACTTCCCAACAGTTTACGACGTCAAGGTAAGAACTGTTTTATTCATATAAAGATAGATTGTATCACTGGTTGGCTTGCAGTTGTTGTACTGCTATTTTAATTATTTTATTTTAATTAGTACTGCTAATTTAATTAGTACTGTTATTCTACTAAACCCACAACCTCCGATTTATAATCAATGTATTTCATTTACTTATGAAAACTTCATATTGTGGATTTTCTACATTACAAACTATAATGTATTTTATGTTGTACAAATTCCATTGTGTTGAAATCACAGGTTGTAATCAATCATTTCTTAATAAGTGACTTTAAAAAAGGAACATGTCAATTCAATTGTTTTAAATATTTCTTATCTCAGTAATCAGTTGATTTATCAACCAATTTGGAAGATTCTTCTTTTATGTGGATGTTCTTCTTCCAGATGGGTCCCATCTTAGTCCCATATTTTTCCAAATTCAGTTCTGATGGGATCCGTGCGGAATTATGGGAATCCCTTAAATATTATGGGTGGCAATTTTGGATATAATATTCCCGAAGAAGTCCTTCAATATTCCTTGTATTATCTTTTAAGTTTGATTTATGTTTCTTGAGGTCGGTTTTTAAGGTTACATATAAGGGAACCTACCAAAACCACGTGACCCATTGAGGGGGGGAGGGGGTCTTCAAAACACCACGATTGGTCACAGAGGGATGGGATTTTAGCAACCATTGCGCCACACAAGTCGCCAATGTAAGGAAAATTATTATTTTTTAACTCTGTTTTTGCAAAAAAGTATTGAAAACCGTGTTTATGAATTACCACATGAAAACTAGGGGGAGGGGGAGTTGGAAAAAATGGGTCACGTGGTTTTGGTATGTTCCCTAAGTAGAAAACTGTAATTTTTTGTTAAAATTTAGATCATGTAACATGATATACAACGAATTGTACACCATTGGTATTGGTATTGGCAGTACCTGATGAAACTGTGCAAGAACCTGAAGGGCGGGCTGCAGGAGGTGGCGGACCAGCTCGAGCTGCGGCGCGTGGGCCCGCAGCACCAGGCCGGCTCCGACTCGCATCTCACCGGGATGGCCTTCTTCAAGATTAAGGAGGTAAATACATTTTTCTAGGCAATTGGGACGGCTTAGAATACTAACCCCAATCCCACGCCGGATGGGTGTCGTAAGAGGCGATTAAATCCGGCCAGCTGGTGGTAGAGCCCCTCGGAGGATTGGCAGTATTGATTTTAATTGTTAATTAATACCATTATTACTAATATGATTTCTTCATGGGGTTCGCCTGGATAGCTACCACCCTTGAGCTTGAGTCAGCCGCCAAACGACTCGTCGTGTTCTGGCTGGAGACTTGAAGAGCCCATTCTTTCTTCCTTTTTCTTTCTTGGCAATGATAGCCACTTACCATCAGATGGATCGTGAACTCGTCTGCCGGCTATTTCGAATGCGGCCGCATCGGGCTCTCATATAATTTCATACAAATGCAGCGCGTTCGGCGCGGACGGTGCGGATATATGTGCGTTCACCATTAGGAGAACAAACGCAGACGTAAATTCAAAAAGATAGCTATGGAACCATGTTATTAACGAGATAACGTCCGTTAATATCTACAATGTATTACACAAACCTCGATCAGTTCAGCTTTATTATAAAGATAGATAACTTTCCAGATATTCTTCGACGATAACATCGAGAGTTCGAGCGGGCACCTGTACGGGCTCGGAGCACCGTTCTCAGTCAACGCGAACAACTTCCAGGACAACGGAGAGAACGGGAACTCGTCCTGATCGGGCGAGGCCGTCGCAAGCCCGTTCCTACTCCCCGACTGAGTGATCGTGATAGTGATAAAAACATTACCAACCATTGAAGTATTATTACTAGCGTATAGAACCGACATCGCGAACACGATGTATGTCCCAAAGAATTGGCGCCAACGGGCTTCAATTTTACAATGAATTCGTTCGAATTTGAAAAGAGAACTGGGCTCAATTTTGAAAATAGATCCTCACGGCGGAATACATTTTGTTCGAGATGTCTGAGGCCTTAGTGCGAGTTTTACGTGACATAACGGGCTCGCAACGTAAATGCGAGTTGGCTACAATTTGTATGGGACCGAAGCTTTTCTTTTCACTGCCGCTAGATGGCTCTGCTTCGGTCCCATACAAATAGCCAACTCGCATTTACATTGCGAGCCTGTTATGTCACGTAAAACTCGCACTAAGCACACTGTTCTATGACATTTTACTTCAATGTTACCAAGTGTCTATAAGAAAGTGACTCGATTTTTGATGGAATAATTGAAAAGTAATTTTGTAAATGTATTGTATGGGACGATATTTTATTCTATAAATATTTTATAATCATGATACGTCTAATTTCGTATTTTAATCGTTATCTCTAATTATTTTATCGATTCTGAGTAGAGGTGTGCTGAAACTTCATACAAGCTATAAATTAAATTGAAAACACTACTGTGTTTTATGATTTACCTGTTGTTGCTGGCAATTAAATTACATCCTCATTAAATACAGTGTAGTGCTTCTCCAAAAATCTCATTGGTAGTTTATTATTTTGGTTGTATGAAGATTTAGCATTTTATACAATTAAAACATACAAGGTCCTGTTAGTTACAAGTTGGAAATTTATTTTGCAAAATCTAAAATGTATTTCTGTGCATCAAGTTAGGTACATAATTATATGAATGTATGATTAATACGCAAAATCAAAAGATACATTGAATTCAGCTAATAAATACAAATTACTTAAAAATGAAAAACACAAAATAATTGCTGCAAGTGTAAACCATTCGATGAACATTTCCAACTTATAATAGGACGAGATGTATGTTACATTTACCTAGAGTAAACAATAGTTTTAAGAGATATTGTAAGGTTTTAGCAATTAATGTATGTATATCTTTTTGTATCAGTAGCTACTTATTTGCACATATTGAAGGATGAGATATGCACATGTAATTAATTACACTATCAAATCAATATTGCTGACGTACCACTTTCTCTCTAGTGGTAGACCCGACTAAATATTTTCCATCAATGGTAATCAGCTTCTAGTTCTAATTACTAGAAATTTTATTTGAGTAGTACCTGTTTCATGCTAACTTGGTCTCTAAATGTAAATAAAGGATATCTTACATCATTTGCGATCATTTTATTTGCAGGCTCCTGCTTTTTTTTATTTCTATTGTCCATATTTAATTTGAATGCTTTGCTAATAAATAATGTTCAAAGTTTTCTGAACAGCGTTTGAATTTGTGTATTGAGCAACTCTGCACTATTTGTATAACGACAATTTTACTAAACTAAGGGCAGATAGCCCTGGAATAGTTAGAGAAAAATGTAAGAAAAATTGAATTAGATTGCATTATACTTCGATTATTAATTTAACATTAGGACACTTGTGAGTATAAAAGGTTTAAACCAATTTTAACTGATTGCTATGAACTAATATACTAACTTATTGCAAGCTAATAATTAATAAACTGGATTCTGATTATAACATTTTGGGGCGAAATGAAAAGGCATCTTTGTGGGTATTTTGTTTTACTTAAAAATGAGTGGATCAACCTTAATTATACACCATACACGCACACGATAGAGGGAATGTTAATTAAATTAATTCACTGTTCACGACACTGATACAAATTACTAAATAAATAATTAGTAAAATTTCAACAATAATTGAGAAAAATCACGCATCATTTAATTAGTCTGGCACGGCTTTACAATACTGTCTGGCACAGGTTTACTTTTTCTTTTTCTTGTTTTTCTGTGAGTTGTCCGGAGCGTTGTCAGCCTTGCGTTTCCCTGCGTTAGCCCCCTTGCCAGCCGCGTTCCCGCCGGGAGTATTTTGGTTGGCATTACCGGTCTTCTTTTTCTTCTCCGCCCGTTCTTTCTCCTCCAATTCTTGATTTTCTCTTTCTATCAAGGTTATGAGCGTATTGCATCTAAAACAGATATCATATTAATTTAATTTTTAATTAAGCAACCATAATGAATTCTTGAATAATAAATCCGATATAGAGCAAAGTAAAAAATCATGAGTCTCCATTTTCTATAAAATCTGCAAACTTAAAAGAAAAATGTTTGCAAATAGGTTTCTTTTTTGAGGGATTGGAATAAATTGTCCGCGTCGGTGTTTCTGCTCGATTATAATGTGAGTGTCTTCAAGGCAAGAGTGAACAGGCTTTTACTAAGTTAATGCGTTTTACCACCAACGACTACATCGCTACTTACCATCAGGTGGGATTGTAGTCAAGCATTAACTTATAAGACATCAAAAAAAAAATTATTTATTTATTTATTTATTTATAACAAAATCCACAGCTTTTTTTACAATGTTATATAGACAAAACTAATTACATAGGTCTTTAAGCCAATTACGGATTTACATTTTTCTTATATTTCTTAATTTGTCACAAAGTAAACACCACATAAAACAAGAAAAGCAATGCGCTCACAATTATGCTTGTGTGTGTGTGTGTATGTGTGTGTGTGTATGTGTGTGTGTGCCTATGTCTGTGTGTTCATGTGTAAATAGTAAATAATAATTGTAATAAAAAAATAAATAACGATATTTATGCATATAATAAGTGTTATATATATAATTTTTATATATATATATATATATATATATATATATATGTGTACCTAATTACGCTTACTATAAAGATATATACCTAGTTTTCATTTATACGAAGTACCTTGATAACTTCACGTTTGAAGGAAGTTTTACTAGAGTGAAAAATATCGATCGTATTAAATTTTTTATTATATTTTCTGTGTAGCCTACTGACAATCGAATTTTGAGCATACTTAGTACATTTATGGGCAGTAGCAAATAGTGCCGTATGTCTGGTTCGTAATTTTGGGATACAAAAACTTAAAATTTGTGACGCTAATTCAAAACAATCTATGTAGTTATTACATATCCCATGCAGAAAGGACATATCAATTAATGTTCGTCTACTTTCAAGAGGCATACAATTGTAGTGGAGGTTAGACTCTTTGTAGTCTATAAAGCGGTGGGAATATCGGAAGTGTAGTTGCTTTAAGAATTTTAACTGAATATTCTCCAGCTTTTGAATGTAGGTTATATATTGAGGATTCCATACTATACTACAGTATTCGAGAATGCTTCTTACGTATGCAAAGTATAGTACTCGTAGACAACCAATATCTGAAAAAGGCTTACTCACTCGTAAGACAAAACCTAAGTTTTTATAAGCTTTAGTCACTATTGTATCGATATGTTCTGAAAATGTTAATTTTGAATCCATTTTGACCCCTAAATCTAGTACACTATTCATTTTAGTTAAAGTAAAATTATCTATAGTATAATTGTAAACAATTGGATGTTTTTTCCTAGTGAAAGTTACAAATGAACATTTCCTTAGATTTATGCCAATACGATTTTCTATATAGTAATGATTTAATCTATCGAGATCAGCCTGAAGGTTAATACAGTCAATAATGCCTGTTATTTTCATAAAGATTTTAGTGTCATCAGCATACATCAAAAACCTTGCATGCTTCAAACTTCTACCCACGTCGTATAAATACGAGGCATACAGTAGTGGCCCTAGAATGGAGCCTTGCGGTACACCAGACGGAACCTCAATAAAGTCAGAGCGGGAACTACCCACCACTACAGCTTGAGAGCGATTGCGCAGATAGGACTCCATCCATCTCAACAAATTACCGTGAATACCTAGTTCAGATAGCTTTCGCAAAAGGATGATGTGGTCGACACGATCAAATGCCTTCTCAAAATCTGTATATATTACATCTACTTGCGAACCACCGTCTATATTATTCGACACATAGTCTACAAATACTCCTAGATTAGTAGCTGTTGATCGGCCCTTTATAAACCCATGTTGTTCTGACGGAATTGAAGTGGCGATGATTGGATATATATGAGCGTGGACTACTCTTTCGCATAGTTTACTAAGTACATTTAGGATCGAAATGGGGCGGTAGTTCTCAATAGTTGATTTAAGTCCTTTTTTGTGAATTGGTACAATATGAGCTTGTTTCCAAATATGAGGAAAGTAGCCTTCCTGAAAACATCGACTGAAGATAAGTGCGATGGGTAAGGCCAGGGATTCTGCACACTTGACGAAAAATATTGGCGGAATATTGTCACTACCTGCTCCTTTCGATATGTCAAGATTTCGAATTAGCTTTAAAATATATTCTTTAGTAATCTTAATGTCATGAATAGTAGCCATTTGCGAATGAGTTTGAATATCCCGTGAATATTGGTCAGCAGGTTTAATAAAATTTTTGTCAAAAAACTCGTTGAAAGCAGAGCAAATCTCTTGATTGTTACTAATAACTAAATTATTATATGTCATCTGTTGGGGATAGTTACAAATATTTTTTCTTTTAGATTTTACATAGGACCAAAAGTATTTCGGGTTAATTTTAATTTTTTGTTCTGAAAATTTTATATAAGAATCATAACATTCAGCCTGCATTTCTTTTTGTCTACGTCGTAGCTCTGCAAACTGAGCGTAGTCGTTTGGGTTTTTATATTTTTTCCAATGTTTGTGAAATTTAAACTTTTCTTTAATTAAATTAATTAAAGGTCTGCTATACCAGATGGGATAAGTATGCGCACCAGAGTCATACACCTGAGGAACATAATTTTGTATGCACTTATTAATAATAGAATAAAAGCTATTTATTATAGTCTCAATATTAATATTATTATTCGATATAAAAGACCAATCTTGTTGATTTAACATTTCATTAATAATGTTGAAGTCTGCACGCTCAAATAAATATTTTATACGGGATTGTTGTTTTAAGGGTGGTATAAGAAAATCCGAGGCAGTGATAGTGAGTGAAGGGTGGTGAGAGTCTTCTTTCACAAGATGGAAGTTGGATCTACTTACAGTTACAGACGAGTCAGAAAAAATTAGGTCTAATATTTTTTTGCTATTATTTAAGATGGAATTATATTGTATGAAACCCATAAAAGCTGCTTGGTCAATGAGTTGTGATGCAGAATTCTGGACATCAACAGAGCCTTTCCTTAAGATTACAGGTTCATCAAGGGTCCAATCTATACATGGTAAATTAAAGTCACCTACAAGTATAAAATGATCATTGGGATGATTATTGCGTATTTGTGAAACTAGATTTATAAACAATTGGGTTCTCGCTGAAAGTGAAAAGTTAGGAGGTATGTAAGTAACTGCTATGTGGAGGTCACGATCCAGTCCTACGGCATTAGAAGGAACTGTGACCCAGACACACTCAAGGTCATCACAATGCCATTCAGACCTCATACGCGCCTGCAAGTGTGGGGCACACAAAATCATTACCCCTCCTCCCAACGACCCACGGTCACAACGAAACACGTTATATTTATCGTTACATATTTCTGAATCCAATATTCCATCATAAAGCCAGGTTTCCGTTATCATAACTACATCACAGTCAAGTAAAAGTAAGTTATTATAAAATTCATTAGTCTTAGTCCTCAATCCCCGTACATTCTGATAAAAAAGTTTTGATTTTTTCAGTGTGGTATCCATTGGAAAAGTAATTGACAGTGCCAGTACTTATAATAGTAATAATACATGTCATTAGCAAGGTAAATAGTAATAAAAGTAGGTACATACGTCTGGTTTGCATAATAATATGTTTTTAAATTATTAATGTTTAAAAGATAATGATATATATTTAGTAAGTGTGTAATCTTTACTTGTAAGTATGTTATTATTAGTAAATAAATTATGTCACAATATATATTATGTAAATGTAATAACCTGTATATATATTTGGGAATATAATATAATATATGTATGCAAAAATAATGTGTTAGATGTGTGCAGGCACAGATAGTGTTGTTGTACATGAAAGTTTTTATGAGTAATTGAGTATGATTTATGTATGTATATGTGGTATGTGTAGTAAATGTGTATAGTGTATCAAGTTGTCTTATGTAATAAAATAGCATACAGTTTATGACGAGTGAGTGTATACATTTAAAAAGTAATTTTCGAGTGCATATAAAATTAAACAAAAGAAGCATGAAGTAAACAGGTATTATACTATTTTCGCAATATCTGTCGCAGAAGATATGGAGATCGGAGGCGAAGCGTCGTTTTTTCGAACAAATATACGGCAGTTTTTTGTCCAAACGAATTTGTAATTCAGCTCCTTGCCTTGTTGTTTGCATAAAGATAGAAGCATTTTATTGTCTTTCGTTAGATGTTCATTAATAAATATCTTATTAGTTTCACATCCGAACCCCACATCTCTGGTGTTTAAATTACGATATTTACGCGCAGCCGCCATTATTTTGTCTTTAACGGAACGATGCTTCAACCGGGCAACAATAGGGCGCGCACGCACGACGCTTGGAGCCCGCCGCGGTTGCACTCGATGCGCAAACTCCACATCAGAAGGTTCAATTGAGACTCCAATGTGCTCTGAAATCTTTTGTACAATGGTTACTGTGTTCTCGTTTATATCTTCCGGAATGCCAGCGATTTCAATGTTTTGCAATCTGACCCACTGTTGTTGCTTCAAGTTATCCTCTTCCAGAGTCTTCACACGACTTGTAAGGTGGTTCAATTGTTCTTTAAGACATTTGTTCTCATTCTTGAAATACTGCAATTCTGATGAGGTAGTATCTAGGTGTTTTTTTAAGTCTTCGTACTGTCCAGAGATATAAGTCATAGATTCTTGAAGTTCAACAAAACGATTATTTATATCTTTCAGCTGATTAGATACCATTCGAGTCAATGTATCCTCAAGCACGACTTCAATTTCTTGCAACAATTCTCTTTTTAACATATCTCTGAATTTTTCTTGAGTGAGTTGTGAATCTGCTGAACGATTTCTTCGTACAGTTACATTACAATCTCGAGATGAATGCTCGGAATTACTTTTATCTTCACTTTTGGATTGAAGAGCAGAACGAATTGGTGTATCCGTGTTGCCCGTTTTTGGTTGCTTACTTTTGCACTCTGAGCATTTCCACTGTATCTTAGCTTCTTGATTCATTTTTCGAAAACGCTTTGGTGACAGGTTAGTGACACATCAAATCATATTTTAATTTACAGCCATGACAGCTTATAAATTCATTACTTGCTATACAACTTTTGCAACCGGCGCAGATACATTCGTCCATCTTGTAAATACGATAACTGTGTGGAAGGCCTAACGATGCAGTGAGCCTGTCTACGTCACAGCGAGCAAGCGGCGAGTTGTCGTAGGTCGCGGTTTTATACGAATCACCACGTTTTAGAGAATGTTTTTGTTAAAATCTCATTAATTACTGCACGAGTCGTTTTCACATAAAGTTATATCAATTAGTCACACAATAGTCTACACTTAGGTAAAGGATTTTAGGAGCGCACTTCACTTTAAACACGAAATATCCGATTGATTACGACAGACAAAACGTATTGGGTATTCACTTAGTGACGGTACGATGCGAACTGAATTTGAAAAAATAAACTGCCTATATTATAAAAACTGTGTCACTAAATGTGTAAACTGTGTAATAAATATAGATTTTTTACTATTTTTCCCGAAGCGAAGCGAGGGCGATTTCCTAGTAATAGTATAAATGTCAATACCTGCGCTGCAGCTCGACAGCCGTCCGCGACTTGAGGAACCAGTCGAAGCGGAACTGCGGCGCCGCGTGCACGGCCGCGCGGAGCTCCTCGTACACGTTCTCCTTGTCGAAACCCAACTTGTGTAGCATACACACTAGGAACCTGACACAACATTGTTTAGATAGATAGATAACTCTTTATTGTTTGCACACCACATATTATACAATCGTACAAGAATAACAGTTAAGATGGTACAAAACAACAGGCGGCCTTATCGCAACATAGCGATTTCTTCCAGGCAACCTTTAAGAAGGATACATAAGCAGTAAGAAAACACAGAGGGCATCGGCGTGCGTAAAGTCACCAGAGAATTAAAGTAATGTTTAATTAAAGTAATGTCAATGAATATTGAAAAACAATCTTCTATATCATTGAAGTATTATTACTAGCGTATAGAACGTACACCGCGAACACCATGTACGTCCCAATGCATTGGCGCCACGTGGCTTATATCTTCAATGGATTCGTTCGATTATGAAAGGAGAACCGGGGCTCAATTTTGAAAATGGAACTTCCCGGGCGGGACACATATTTTGTTCGAGATGTCTGTTCTATGACATTATACTTCAATGTTCTATATACATAAAACACAAAAAATATTGTATGGATATTGTACTCTATAGACTCTGAAACCATCCAACCAATATGCCTCAAAATGGTTTCATTTGAAAGACAATAATCCGAAGGTGGTTTGAGAACACAAAAACAATGCATTAGGCACATTCGGTCCACATAAAGTCGATTTTCCACTTTTCCCATACAACAATTTAAAGATTTAGTCGCATCTTACGATACGACAATTGGACTTTATTTTCCATTGTGGCTATGGACAGCCATGAAATGAAATGAAATGAAATGAAATAATCTTTATTCATGTAGGTATCACTGATACTCTTATGCACGTCATTTTTTTAATCTACCAGCTTTTCGGAAAGGTGCTTTGTCATGGAGGAGAAGAAAAGCCGTAAAGAAACTCCTCAGCACATCTTTTAAAAATAAAACTTATATCTATTACAAAAATAGGTATTCTTTAACCTGTGCAGAACTGGTTGCCTAGCTAGTCATTTCCAAGCATCCTTGTCATTTAAATATTCATTAATGCTATAGTAGCCCTTGCCTAAGAGCTGAGCCTTTACACGTTTCTTAAAAGATTGCACCGGTAAGTCATGTATTTGTTTTGGGACTTTATTATAAAATTTTATACCTAGTCCCATAAAAGAACGTTGCACTTTAGAAAGACGGTACGAAGAGGTAGCCAATTGATGCATCCTTCTTGTTTGACGATTTGAAAAATCACAATTTTGTTTATATGCAGTTATGTTATTCCGTATAAACACTAAATTATTATAAATATATTGGGAAGCTACTGTAAGTATACCTATTTGTTTAAATTTGACACGCAAGGACTCCCTTGATTTTAGTTTATAAATAGCTCTAATGGCTCTTTTCTGTAATACAAAAATTTGTTCTATACCGGCTGCTTTGCCCCACAGTAAAATGCCATAAGACATAACACTATGGAAATATGCAAAATAAACAAGCCGAGCAGTGTCGACGTCAGTGAGCTGCCTTATTTTTCTAACAGCATAAGCAGCCCTAGCAAGTTTAGTTGTGAGATATGCTATGTGCGGGCCCCATTGCAGTTTACTGTCCAAGGTCACCCCTAAAAAAACCGTGGATTCCTCTATATTTAATGTTTCATTATTTAATTTAAGAGATTTATTTACTTTTTTTACATTTGGCAACACGAATTCTAAGCATTTGGTTTTCTTTGCATTTAAAAGTAAATTATTTATAGTGAACCAATGTGAGACATGCGACAGAGCACTATTAACATCGTCAAAATTATTTTTATTCCTATCAGTCTTAAATATTAATGATGTATCATCTGCAAACAGCACAATGTTCGCAATGATGATGATATTAAATTTAACATAAAATAATCGCAAAAATATTTCACCTGTCTTCCTCTTCCACATAATTCTTCCCTTTATTTGTACCATATGAGATTCGAAGTTGATGAAAAGGTGCTCTGTATCGCGCCATCTTAGCGTCTAAAGCTTTTTTGATCGAAGCCCTTCTTTGTATTTTCGCTTCGCCCCTTTCGATTTGTCCCATTATCCTGTCAACGTCTTGCAATTCGTGACATCTTTCCCAGAAGACTGCAGAGTATTCCATAACCTGAGAAAATTAATTGATCAAAACAAACAACGTTAATTTTGTTATTTTTTTTAGGTCTAACCATTGGCAGGTAGAATTGCAAATGAAAACTATTCTTATTTCAACTG
The DNA here is from genome assembly GCA_963932265.1 of Thymelicus lineola. Classification (NCBI taxonomy): domain Eukaryota; kingdom Metazoa; phylum Arthropoda; class Insecta; order Lepidoptera; family Hesperiidae; genus Thymelicus; species Thymelicus lineola. Next base: position 17,873 of record CAWVQL010000398.1, read on the forward strand.
TATACCAACCTCTTCTGGAGTTTTTCCCTCGACATCCTTTGCAATGTTCTCAATATCATCTCTGCCATATTTCTCATTCGCTTTGATGAACTGATTGAAGTCCCGTTTAGTCCAATTTGTAAAACCTGAAGTACCATGGAAATTTTCATTATCTAATTATTGTTGATCATGGTTTCACCGCAAAAGGTAAAATAAAACATAATAGAGATAACACGTTAACAAAGGTCTGCTAGGAAAGATTATTTTAGGAAAAACCAGTTTACATCATGTAAAACTCTTTGTTCATTACATTTAATATCTCCACCAATGGAAACTAGAGCAGCGTGATGGAGTATACTCTAGGCCTCCTTAAGAGACCCGTGCTCAGTACTGGGCCATTAATGGGTTGAAGCTATATCTGTTTTGGAAATAAACGTGGTCAAAGGCCTGAGTGGATGTGTAATGAAATGAAATAATCTTTTATTCATGTAGGTATCACTGATACTCTTATGCACGTCATTTTTTTAATCTACCAGCTTTTCGGAAAGGTGCTTTGTCATGGAGAAGAAAAGCCGTAAAGAAACTCCTCAGCACATCTTTTAAAAATAAAACTTGTATCTATTACAAAAATAGGTATTCTCTAACCTGTGCAGAACTGGTTGCCTAGCTAGTTATTTCCAAGCATCCTTATCATTTAAATATTCATTTATGCTATAGTAGCCCTTGCCTAAGAGCTGAGCCTTTACACATGTGTTCGGAATACCTTGAGTCAATAATTGTTCCTTCTCTTGCACCTCTTCCTCGGTGAGCGCCTCAGCATCGTCGATCTTACGCTGCTCCTCGCGTTGGATCTTCGCCGCGTCCGGGCCCAGCTCAGGGTTTCGAGGCACTTTATACCTTGTGTAAAACAATAATCAATATACAACAGAATTTATATTCAATCATTATCATTTTTATGCATACTGTAATGTAAGTGTATCAACTATAATTTATAATGCTAAGATTTAATTTAAGCAAACTACAGCCCTGAAATTGACTATACCTTACTACATAAATTACTACCTCATTTGATGTAATTTAAATAAATACGATACATTTTACAATAATGGTTAAGTAAGAATAATTAAGTGGCTTAAAGAAGTTTGCTGTGGAATCGGCCTAAGCTGATTACAAAAATACTACAGAGAAAGAGCCACTTTTTTAGAATTCTATTACTGCAAATGTCTTTTAATAAAAAAAACTCACCCCAATGTTTTCCGAAAGTGATATATCTCCTGATCTAATAATTCGAAGAGTCTCGGCGGGAAAAATTGGAAGTCTTGTACGATAGGCTGCTTCGGTGGTCTCGGGGCCTGGACACAAAAAATATCATTTAAGTACCAGTGTCTTAGTAAATACCTAAAACTACCATCATTACAAATATTCTACATAATATAAGCACATGGACAAATGTATAGGCATGCATTCTATGTATTATAAATAGTACATCTATACTAATATTATAAAAAGGAAAGATTTGATTGTTTGTTTGCACTGAATAGGCTCCGAAACTACCGAACCGATTTGAAAAACTCTTTCACTGTTGGGAAGCTACAGCCCCGGGAAGCCCCGGGTGACATCGGCTATATTATATTATTTTTTTTACTATTTTGATCGAAGCGAAGCGAGGGCGATTTCCTAGTAAGACATATAAAGCAACTTGAGAAAAAAAAAAACAAACGTAAAGGCAATTTACGTACTAAGATATTATTTATTGCAAAAATATATACAGCATAGCATTGATAATTTAAATTTAAATTGTTTTATTTTTATTTAAGCTACAAAATTACTACTTATTACTATACTATAGCTAAAATGATGTAACAAATTACAGTATGATATGATACAGTACAGTACAGTACGATATGGTACAATACGGTACGGTACGATATGATACATTACAGTACGATATGTTACAGTACAGTACGATAAGATACAGTACAGTATGGTACGATATGGTACAGTACAATATGATATAGTACATTCCGGTACGGTACAAAACAGAAGTAGTACGTAGGTGTTTATACTTATTACCTGTACCTTGGGCGCCTTGGGCTCGGACACGCGCAGAGCCTCGCGGAAGTACGCGTCTACCGCATAGTTAGCCTTACGTTCTCGCTTGGGCGGCTCGATCCAACTGCCGATCGGTATTATCTTCTGCTTCTCCCTGTAATCCTCCCCTGTACACCCCAATTGTTAATTATATATACCACAGTACAGATATTACACTATTGTAAAGACTGTAAAGTGTCCATCGTAAGAAATAATTCACGCTATAGATAATAGAAGAGATCTTCATATGGAAATCACATAGAGACTAAGAACTCACTGTGTTGAACATAACATACTATACGTTAATAATGTCAAAGTCAAATTATTTATTTGTAAGAATATAAAGTTGTTACAAAATTAGTCCATCCAGATGTTCTGCCTAGGGAGGCGTTCAAATATTAATACATTTACATATTATTACGTACTATTGTCGTGTAATAATAGTACGTAATAATAAGGAACTTTAAGAACGGCATTAGGAGTGTACTGATTGAACGAGCATTTGGGTGGCGAAATTGTTGGCTCGATCAATAAATGCCTGCTATACAATGCATAGGTAAAAAAATACATAAACAGATAAATATTAAGTCTGTCTGTGTTACGTATAACCTACCCTCTAATGCAATTTGTAGCCTGCTACAGCTCCATAGCTAGTGGGACGAAATGTAGCGACTTTGTAATATTGTAAAGTATAAGAACTATGAGAAAGAAAGAAAGAAATTATTTATTTTGTTATGCACTGCAACAAGTTATAAATTTACACTTAATAAATCATTTATAAAATTATTATATGTTATGAGATAGACATAACCTGGCTGCAGCACTGCTCAACAAAAAAGGTACGCACTCAGCATGCGGCGGTGAACCACGGCTACTGATTTTCAGTACGTCCTTTATTGTGTTATGAGTTGTATGAGGTAGGTTGGTATGAGGTGTTGTGTTGTGTTATGAGGATGACTTAATGAAATTGTAGAATAATGTGTTTATTTAAAAACATGTATTTATGAATGTATTGAGAAATTTATCGCAATCCAAACCTTCAAACTGATACACCGAGTCCGTCGCGCCGCCGGGCGTGTCCATGGAGAAAGCTCGCAAGGAAGATTCTCCAAGACTTTCCAATTTTTGTTTTAGTTCTTCAGTCTGAAAACATACATAATACAGTATAGCCAACATGATAAACAACATAAAAATTATAGTGATAGTAAAATAAAGGGATAATTAAAAAAGTTAATACTGAAATAAAAAATAAGTATACTTTATAATATCAAGAATATTAATCATCACTCATCAGATAGGATTAAAAGCAATAACTTAGAAAAAGTAAAAAAGAGACATATTTGTTTGACCTTTGATTCTCCTTTAGCCAGAATAGTATCAATGTCTTCATCGGTAATTTGTGAGTCCTTCGAGGAGAACACATGATTGGCTCCATGTCGAATCATATTGAGCATTTCGTCCTTATTGAGCTGGTTCTTGGTGTCCACCAGACGACCGGACTGGATCACCAACTTGTCCAACCGCAACTTCACTTCTGCTCGTTCTACGATCTTCTCTTCCACTGTATTGTCCGTTATCAGGCGGAAAACTCGCACCTAGTATACACAATTAGTTATGATTACATTAGGTTATGGTGCATAATAGTGCAAACACTGTGCTATAATAGACGACAAGTATCACAAGTATACTAATATATTATAATATAAGTATAATATAATATTGTTAAATTTACATTAACTTCTTTAGAGCTCTGTGTTAAATAGACCAGCACTTTAAAGTCATGCTTTTTCGTGACCTAAGTAGCCGTTTTATACATTGCATAGATGTGAAACAAAGAAGAAGACTTAAGTTATCTATGGCTTTATTATTTATTTTTATAGAGAGAGTCCCCAATTCTCGTACTGTGTAAAAAGGACTACTGCACGGAAAAGCGTGACCTCAATGCGGGTTAAATATTTTCACCTAACATTAGTAGATTTGATTGCATGAGATAATATAGAACGTATAGAAATGATATTGGAGAATTTTAACCTGTTTCATTTGTCCAATACGATGAGCTCGGTCCATGGCCTGCAAATCCATCTGGGGGTTCCAATCTGAATCGTAGATGATAACCACATCGGCTGAGGTCAAGTTAATACCGAGACCGCCAGCGCGCGTCGACAACATGAACACAAACTTCTCACTTCCCTCTGCATTGTACTCTTCTATCTGTCTGTTCCTGTCCTCGTGAGGAGTCTGTCCATCTAAACGGCAATACTGAAATACAAATGTGTATTAACTCAATTTTATGAAACAAAGGCCACAGTAGATATGTGATATTTGTTTACGGTTCGACGATGATTCGGATGCCATGTCATCCGCAACAAAGGACGTACCGAGAGAGTTGATTAGCGTTTACTTCATATTTTAAAGATCCAATTGTTCAGTATGTCACTGCCATAATAACGCCTGTTTTAATAATGTTTTTTGTGCATGTGAATTTTGATTGTCAACATGACCTTTTCGATGGCTTACAAGTATAACAACAATTACACAGAAGGCCTATTAATAACAAACATTTCAAATACCTTATACTGTCGCCACAGACAATAATCCTCCAGTATATCCAACATTCTAGTCATCTGCGAGAATATGAGTACTCTGGAGCCCTGTTCCCTTAGCTTGGGGAGGAGTTTATCCAGAATGACCATCTTCCCGCAGTTGTAGACCAGATGTTCGTCGGTGGTGTACGGGGGGCCGGGCTCTGCTCCATCGAACAGGTACGGGTGGTTGCAACACTTCCTCAGCTGCATCAGAATGTTCTGGAGACGCATCTTCTCCACCTTGCCGGCGCCGTTTACTGTCAAGTAATTATGATTATTTAGAATAATCCGTCAAACGAGTCATCGTGTTCCGGCTGGGGGCTTGAGAGCCAGTTCTTTCTTTGTTTCCTCTCGCATTCTTGGCCAGCAAAGCATCAGTGATGCCTTTGGTATTGCTGATGACCATGGGCGACGATAGCCACTTTCCATCAGCTGACGATCAGCTCATTTGCCGGCTATTTCCATAAAAAAAAATTATATAAGGGAATTTTTGTTACAGTGATTTTAAAATTTGTAACTATTTATTATGTGCAGGTTGCTGTTCTGCTATTTTAAATGTAATCAAAATGTCATTGGAGGTATCCTTACGCGACTTTGTTGTAGACCAGTGAGACAATCAGAAAAATCTGTCACTATCCAGCCAAAGAGACAATAGCCAACAAACTTATTATACAATTACCTGCTCAATGAAAAAGCTTTAAAGATTATTAAAACAAAGAATTAAAAGTTTACACCTACCTACGTCAATATCTTTCATTAAAACCTTTGTATACCACTCGCGTTGCATTTTACTCAGACCAACATAGACCTTCAATTCCTTTTTAGGTTTGAGTTTCTTTTCCACTTCAGACTTAAGCCGCCGTAGTAGGAAAGGTCGTAACACAGCGTGTAAACGAGATACCAGTTGATTATCCCCAAGAGCAGCATTTGTGTTAAACCATGAATCAAAGTCCTGTAAACATATCACATATAATATATGATATTGTGTATGTAAACATAATTTTAAAAGTGTAAAAATATATTTTAAATTTAACTTTAACTTACGTCAGAACTATTGAACACATCCGGCAGCAAGAAATTCAGAAGAGCCCATAATTCATGGAGATTATTTTGCAATGGAGTACCAGTTAACAGCAGTCTATTCATACTCTTAAATTCACGTAGAAGTTCAGAGAGCTTGGATTTCTCATTTTTTATCCTGTGCGCCTCATCAATTACCATATAACGCCAGTTGAACTTCTTAAATACTGATTTTTCTCTTATAATCATCTCATATGATGTAATACACACATCCCAATTGCCAGGCATCAGAGTTTCTCTAATAAATGTATTCTGTGAAAATGTTAATTTTTATCTTGTAAGTGTCCTAATTCATAATACATACTTATTCAATTTTATTTCTAATATTAAAAACATAAAACCATGAGATTTTTTTTAATATAATTATTGTCAGTATGCTTTTCTGCAGACACAACACTCACACAAATATTCCGTGATATAAGACACACATACAATGAACTAATATATTCACTGCAAACATATAATAATTGTCACACTTTTAGTAAGATGTAAGTTTGCATTACATTTGCATACAAACCACAAAAGTTACTCTAATTATCAGTACATTAATAACTTACGAACATTGTGGAATAATCTTGTACAGTATCATATTGATAATTAATTATTTAATCATTTGGTCATTTCATAAAAGGAAAATGGAATTCAATAATGAAAGAAATTAATCAAAAATATAAAGTATAGATCTTGACATAGTATTAAAAGACTGTCTTATCCTTTACTGTGAAATCAATTGGTGAGAAACTTATAAATTATACATTTCATCTCAGTCATCATCAGGAATAACAAACAATAAATTAACCAAAAGGTTCTAACATATGGTAGATTCTTAAGTTATTAAGACATTTAGAAACACTCATATAATTATGAATACTTATCTTAATCATAACTTCTGACTGAGGATGATGTCAATTACAATTTAAATTAAACTATGAATATGAATGAATCATTTTATGAATATGAATCATTATAAATAAACTCTTACACACTTATATCCCCACAGTAGGTTTTCACCTGTGTCACAATAACACCCATGACCCGAGAACAAATATTTATCTGTCACATAAATATCTGCCCCGGCCAGTAATCAAACCCGGGACGCTTCGCAGGCAGGGTCGCTACCAACTAGGCTACAGGGTCATTAAAATATATAAATAACCATATTTACCAGAGCATCAAGTATTAATATTAATGAACAATATTATACTCACCCTAGTCTCTTGGTCACCAATTAAACAAACAGCTCTTAGAGATGGGCACCATTTCTTAAACTCATTCATCCAATTTGTCAGAGTTGATTTTGGCACAATGACAATATGTGGACCCGGAACATTCCTACACATAAAATAACATCTATTATTTATAACATTCCAAGTGTATAATGTTACATATTGATTTTTACAAATATCTTGTAATTTATGAAAATTTAGTACCAAAAGCTTAAAACTTATTTTCAACTACTCTACCTATTTTAACCAAAACTTGCATCATATTGGTTTTAAAAATAAAAACAAATAAAGTTGATGTCAAAATTCTTACTTGAAATTTTTCATATAACCCAACAGAGAAATTGTTTGCAATGTCTTTCCCAGACCCATCTCATCGGCCAAGATACCATTGATTCCATTTTCATACAATGATATCATCCAGTTGAGACCACGAACTTGGTAATCACGCATCTCTCCATTCTTGATGTATGGAGGGGAAGCTTCAAACCGGAAGATGTGTTTGGTCTTTATATTAGTCTCTGCAAGTAATTCTTCATCTTCTTCTTGCTCAGTTTTACGATGCCGATGGCTGTAATGTTGAATTTAGTACAGTTGGGAGTAAATATTATGTTTTATATGTATACATACTACAATCAGCCAGATATGGTGATCTTTTACATACATAACCAGCCAAAAAAATAGATGATCCACTTGATGATATCTGACTTACTGATGTACAAAAGGCTATGCTTTACCAACCAAGACAGAAAGAGAAAGAAAGAATTGGCTCCCTAGCCCTCAGCAGGAATACAATGTCATTTGGCAGCTGATTCAAGACAGACGTTAAGAGATAGCCAAGCAACCTTCATGGAAAGCTAATAATATATAATATAATATTATAAGACAATAATACTTCATGATAATAATACCTGTAATAATATCAATGACTAAATAATAATAATGACATAATCCTACGTAAAGCCTTATCACCAAGCTGGCTAACTTATATTGCCTCTGGGGTCAGTATTCTTAGCTGCCTCAATATAGCTGAAAATTGTAGCTGCTAAAGATTGTTTTAAATCCATGTATCTATCTGTATAAAGTGCTATAGCCTGCCTTGTTGATACTATAGAAGCAGTCACAAAAAAATTACATTCTTCTCATTGTTATGGTCTAAAAGGAACGATAAGTCTTGAGGTCTAAATGATTTCACTAAAGAGCAGCCAGATAGAAAAAACATCATTGTATGTAGTCTCACTTTATTATCATTTGCATTAGGTTCCACATCTGATGCAATAAATGCGTATTTTATTAATTACTCATGGATTATAGTGCTACACTATGAAAAATAGTTATAGTCAATAAAAACTCCGAACCAGTACCTGGTGACTCACCAAAATAGCTATAAAAACGAAACACTTACTCTCCAGGGCCCGGTGCTTCCGCGTCTTTGTTCTTTTTAGGCCTGCCAGCTTTGGCTTTTGGGGGACTGCTACCAGATTTAGAGGTGTTTGTCATAAAATGGGAAAATATCTCAGTTTGTTTCAACAAGAAATCAAAACGCTTCGAACGATCAGTTTCAATTTTACTTTCGAAATCTCCTTCCTTGCCCCGCGAAGATGTCGTGTCACTCGACGATCCATTCTAATAGTAAATAAATATAAAAGATATAATAATAATAGTATATTACAGGATTATAAATCCTAATAAATAATAATACTTTTTATTTCTTACAGAATTTTCGCCAACGTCTGCTGTTTCAACTGCCTCCTCTGGTTGAGACATTATAGTTTTTTTGATTTTACACTTACAAATCCAAAAACATCCACTACTTTAGGATGAAACCATGACCAAACGGAGTTAAAATCAGTGTTTTTTTCAAAATTCGTTGAACAAACTATTTACAAAAGCAAAACACGCACTTTCGGCATCAAAGAAGACATTAGAACAAAAATTGACAGATGTCAGAATAATCGCGCGCGCCTAGCACCGTAAGTTTTTTTTTAATATGATGAATTAGGGTTTGATATTACCTTTTTCGCCCAAAAATGAAAGTCATAACAATAAATTATACTATTACTATAATTTTTCAATGTCTTTGTAGTTAATTTGTAATTTAAAAATGAAGCAAACATAGGACAAAAATATTTTAAAGATAAATAATTATTTAATGCCACAAGTGATTATTAATTTTGTACAGGTACCGAGGACGGATGACCGCGTCGTAACCGAAGGACCATTTTTCTATTGTGTCTATATTATCTATTGATATGAAAAATAAAACATGACATTGTCACTCGTCAATGCTCTCTCATTTTATAATGTACTGATTTGTAACATTAACTATATTTTCAGTATAATAAAACCTTAGATACAGGTTTTCTCTCATTTCAATTTATTATACTGAAAATATAGTTAATGTTACAAATCAGTACATTATAAAATGAGAGAGCATTGACGAGTGACAATGTCATGTTTTATTTTTCATATCATTCTTCCACGCTGAGTTATGAAGACACGTAGTCTTGCAAGTAGCGAGGAGGTTGTCTCGCTCTTGCAGATCTCCGAGGTTCCGGAGAAGAGAGGGGCGAAGAGTATTCTGATCCTGGAGAATTTGCCGTATTGTCTTCGCCTTCATTTAGGTCTCCTATATCTCCTGACGGAGCCAAGGTGCGGTTTGACACCGTCATCTCTCGCCCATCAGAGAGTCTCACGCGGCTGTACAATGGATTAGGTTCCAACAAATCCACCTCTTCAACAAGAGGATCATATTTTGATCTTATAACTGGATTACGATGTAGGACTTTATTACCAGGACGTAGCCAGGAAGGTAACGATTGTCCAGAAGAAGTACGCCTTGCATGGTTAAACATCCTTTCATGTGGAGTTTCATTCGTTGCCGTACAAAGCAATGATCGTATACATTGCAAGGCTTCAGATAAGACATACTCCCAATCTGTAATATCCAATTTTTTTGATGATAATGCTAAACGGATGGTTTGCCACAAAGTTCCATTGAGGCGTTCCACCTGCCCATTTCCTCTGGGATTATAAGGAGCAGAATGACTGACTGCTATTCCTTTGTTGTTCAGAAATAGTCTTAATTCTGCAGATATAAAACCCGTTCCTTGATCCGTGTGTATATATGAGGGATATCCAAAAATTGAAAATAAGTCTGTTAGGCAACTTATCACCGTTTTGCTGCTAACATTTTCACATGCGTAGGCAAATGGGAATCTTGAAAATTCGTCTATTATAGTTAGCAGGAATTTATTTTTAGTATTAGAAGGCAATGGACCTTTAAAATCAAGTGCGAGTCTTTCGAAAGGTCTTGTTGCTTTAATGAGTTTTCCAGAGGACTTCATGAATCTAGGTTTAATTTCTGAGCAAACCCGACATAATGATGTAACTTTTTTTATTTCGTCCATAGAATAGGGTAAATTTTGACTTCGTATATAATGCGTAAAACGTGTTAGGCCTGGATGACATAATGAATTGTGTAATGCTATTAACTGATCATCTCTGACTGAAGCACATGTCTGTCGCGACAAAGCATCGGCCACCACATTTTGAGAACCAGGTCGATACATAATATCAAAGTTATAATTGGACAGTTCTAGTCTCCATCTTTGAATTTTATCATTTTTAATTTTACTTGCGTTATTTCGTAGCATAAACGCAACCGACTTTTGGTCTGTGATAAGATAGAAACGACGCCCAAGCAAATAATGTCTCCATTTTTTAACGCTTTCGATAATAGCACAAGCTTCCTTTTCTATTGTAGGATATTTCTTTTCACTGTCATTCAGTGATCTAGAAAAAAATGCAACAGGTCTCCCGTTCTGTGTAAGAGAGGCTGCAATTGAGAAGTCTGATGCATCAGTCTCAACCGTGAATGGTTCTTTGGGGTCAATAGCTGACAGTGCTGAGTTCGATATGATTTTCTTAAGTTCCTCAAAAACAGTTACCTGATTTCCTTCGAGTGGAAATTTTTCAACTGTAACAAGCGGATGTAATTTATTAGAGAAGTCTGGTACCCATTTTGAATAATGAGCAAATAAGCCAATTGCACGTTTGAGAGAGGCAGAGTCTCGAGGGATTGGCATGTCTAGAAGAGATTTGAGTCTTTCTGGGTCAGGTTTAATTATACCATCAGCAATATTATAGCCAAGAATATTAATAGTCGTCTTGGAAAATTCACTTTTATCTTTATTAATAGTCAATGAATAGGTTTCCACTGCATCCATGAACTTTTTGAGTTTTATATCATGGTCAGATGGATCTAAACCGCATATAGTTATATCATCTAAGTAGGGGAAAACCCCTTCTAATTTGGATTTATTTATTAAATTGTTGATAGCTCGCTGAAAACATGCTACTCCATTAGTTACTCCGAATGGAATACGACGAAATTGATATAGATTTCCACAAGCTTCAAAGGCTGTTAATGGTTTATTACTTTCTAGTATAGGAATTTGATGGTAAGCTGACTTAAGATCAATTTTAGAAAATACTTTATATTTCGATATTGTTGACACAATTTCTTCCAAATTTGGTAGAGGGTAGGCATCAAGTTGTGTGAATTTGTTGACTGTCTGTGAGTAGTCTATACACATACGTTTCTTATGATGCTGATTAGAAGTCACAAGTACTTGAGCCCTCCATGGAGAATTACTTTCTTCTATGATCCCATCAAATAATAATTTTTGTACTTCAGATTTTATAAATTTAAAATCATCTGGAGAATATTTTCGAGATTTAACAGCAATCGGCTTACAGTCAGATGTCAAATGAGGAAAAAGATTAACGGGTTCCATAATTGCTTCTTTTAGGACTGCGATGCGTATTGCAGATCTAGGCCCATTAAACTTGATCTCAACAGAGGAGCATTATTCTAAAACATCGTGACCTAATATAACATCTGAGCATAAATTTTTCATTACACGAAGAGGTGCTGAAAATGATTCATTGAAGATTTTAATAGATGCCACGCATACTGATTTGATATCAAAGCGAAAAGATGAGTTCGCCATTGATACAGCTTGATTCCACGGTTGGAGAGGTAAATTATTCATCTGTACTATTCCTTCATTGATAAAACTTGCCGTACTTCCCGTATCAATAAGGGCGTTGAGAGGTAAGCCATTTACTTCAATAGGTACAGTACATTTTTTTAAGTCAACTGCAGCTGATAATAAGCAAGATGTAGTTTCTTTATTTTCATCTACGCAAGCAACAGGTAGTGTACTTTTGCAAACTTTAGAGAAATGACCACGTTTGCCGCATTTTAGGCAAATACTTTCTGAAGCTGGACACAATCGTCGTGGGTGTATAGAGTTACCACAAAAATAACAGTCAAGTGGCTTACAAGGTGCTTCATCTTTCCGTATTACTTTATTATTTTTTATAGCATTCATAGCGATAGGTATATGAGAGGAGAAGCTTTCAGATTGTACTTGTGCAGCTTCAATTGCACGAGCTTGTACATATGCTTCATCAAGAGTTATCGTTGTATTTTCTAATAATCTTTGTCGGATATGCGATGAAGACATTCCAGCTATAAAAGCTCCACGTATACTGTCATTCTCGTTTTCTTCTGCAGATACCGCTTTAAAATTACATTTTTTAGCTAATAGTTTAAGAGCTTGAATAAATTGATCAATTGTTTCTCCTGTTTCCTGTCTTCGCGTATTAAGTTTATGTCTTGCATAAATCTCATTTACAGGTTTGATATAAATTTTCTCTAATGTACATAGTGCTGAATTATAAGTACTACAATTTATAATATATTCGTAAACAGTAGGTGATATGTGATTTATGAGGAGTCTCAACTTAACTTCATCCGTAAGCTTGGTTTCAGCTTCTAGAGAAACTTCTGATTCTTGAAGAAAATTTTCGAAAGTTCTTTTCCAATGCATCCATTGACTTGAGGCATTTTGAGTTGTAGCCGGATCAAGATCAAATCTTTCTGGTTTTAGAAAGCGATACATTTCATCGAAATATTTCAGTATAATAAATTGAAATGAGAGAAAACCTGTATCTAAGGTTTTATTATACTGAAAATATAGTTAATGTTACAAATCAGTACATTATAAAATGAGAGAGCATTGACGAGTGACAATGTCATGTTTTATTTTTCATATCATTATTGAAATGAGAGAAAACCTGTATCTAAGGTTTTATTATACTGAAAATATAGGTAATATTATAAATCATTACAATATAAACTGAGAGAGCATTGATGAGTGACAATGTCATGTTTTATTTTTCATATCATTCTTCCCCGCTGAGTTATGAAGGCACGTAATCTTGCAAGTAGCGAGGAGGTTGTCTCACTCTTGCAGATCTCCGGGGTTCCGGAGAAGAGAGGGGCGAAGAGTATTCAGATCCTGGAGAATTTGCCGTATTGTCTTCGCCTTCGTTTAGGTCTTCCGTATCTCCTGACGGAGCCAAGGTGCGGTTTGACACCGTCATCTCTCGCCCATCAGAGAGTCTCACGCGGCTGTACAATGGATTAGGTTCCAGCAAATCCACCTCTTCAACAAGAGGATCATATTTTGATCTCATAACTGGATTACGATGTAGGACTTTATTACCAGGACGTAGCCAGGAGGGTAACGATTGTCCGGAAGAAGTACGTCTTGCATGGTTAAACATCCTTTCATGTGGAGTTTCATTCGTTGCCGTACAAAGCAATGATCGTATACATTGCAAGGCTTCAGACAAGACAGACTCCCAATCTGTAATATCCAATTTTTTTGATGATAATGCTAAACGGATGGTTTGCCACAAAGTTCCATTGAGGCGTTCCACCTGCCCATTTCCTCTGGGATTATAAGGAGCAGAATGACTGACCGCTATTCCTTTGTTGTTCAAAAATAGTCTTAATTCTGCAGATATAAAACCCGTTCCCTGGTCCGTGTGTATATATGAGGGATATCCAAAAATTGAAAATAAGTCCGTTAAACAACTTATCACCGTTTTGCTGCTAACATTTTCACATGCATAGGCAAATGGGAATCTAGAGAATTCGTCTATTATAGTTAGCAGAAATTTATTTTTAGTATTAGAAGGCAATGGACCTTTAAAATCAAGTGCAAGTCTTTCGAAAGGTCTTGTTGCTTTAATGAGTTTTCCAGAGGACTTCATGAATCTAGGTTTAATTTCTGAGCAAACCCGACATAATGACGTAACTTTTTTTATCTCGTCCATAGAATACGGTAAATTTTGACTTCGTATATAATGCGTAAAACGTGTTAGGCCTGGATGACATAAAGAATTGTGTAATTCTATTAACTGATTGTCTCTAATTGAAGCACATGTCTGTCGTGACAAAGCATCGGCCACCACATTTTGAGAACCAGGTCGATACATAATATCAAAATTATAATTAGACAGTTCTAGTCTCCATCTTTGAATTTTATCATTTTTAATTTTGCTAGCGTTGTTTCGTAACATAAACGCAACCGACTTCTGGTCTGTGATAAGATAGAAACGACGTCCAAGCAAATAATGTCTCCATTTCTTAACGCTTTCGATAATAGCACAAGCTTCTTTTTCTATTGTAGGATATTTCTTTTCACTATCATTCAGTGATCTAGAAAAAAATGCGACAGGTCTCCCATTCTGTGTAAGAGAGGCTGCAATCGAGAAGTCTGATGCATCAGTCTCAACCGTGAATGGTTCTTTGGGGTCAATAACTGACAGTGCTGAGTTCGATATGATTTTCTTAAGTTCCTCAAAAACAGTTACCTGATTTCCTTCGAGTGGAAATTTTTCAACTGTAACAAGCGGATGTAATTTATTAGAGAAGTCTGGTACCCATTTTGAATAATGAGCAAATAAGCCAATTGCACGTTTGAGAGATGCAGAGTCTCGAGGGATTGGCATGTCTAGAAGAGATTTGAGTCTTTCTGGGTCAGGTTTAATTATACCATCAGCAATATTATAGCCAAGAATATTAATAGTCATCTTGGAAAATTCACTTTTATCTTTATTAATAGTCAATGAATAGGTTTCAACTGCATCCATGAACTTTTTGAGTTTTATATCATGGTCAGATTGATCTAAACCGCATATAGTTATATCATCTAAATAGGGGAAAACCCCTTCTAATTTGGATTTGTTTATTAAATTACTGATAGCTCGCTGAAAACATGCTACTCCATTAGTTACTCCGAATGGAATACGACGAAATTGATATAGATTTCCACAAGCTTCAAAGGCTGTTAATGGTTTATTACTTTCTAGTATAGGGATTTGATGGTAAGCTGACTTAAGATCAATTTTAGAAAATACTTTATATTTCGATATCTTCGACACAGTTTCTTCCAAGTTTGGTAGAGGGTAGGCATCAAGTTGTGTAAATTTGTTGACTGTCTGTGAGTAGTCTATACACATACGTTTCTTATGATTTTGATTGGAAGTCACAAGTACTTGAGCCCTCCATGGAGAATTACTTTCTTCAATGATTCCATCAAATAATAATTTTTGTACTTCAGATTGTATAAATTTAAAATCATCTGGTGAATATTTCCGAGATTTAACAGCAATCGGCTTACAGTCAGATGTCAAATGAGGAAAGAGATTAACGGGTTCCATAATTGCTTCTTTTAGGACTGCAATACGTATTGCAGATCTAGGCCCATTAAACTTGATCTCAACAGAGGAGCATTGTTCTAAAACATCGTGACCTAATATAACATCTGAGCATAAATTTTTCATTACACGAAGAGGTGCTGAAAATGATTCGTTGAAGAGTTTAATAGATGCCACGCATACTGATTTGATATCAAAGCGAAAAGATGAGTTCGCCATTGATACAGCTTGATTCCACGGTTGGAGAGGTAAATTATTCATCTGTACTATTCCTTCATTGATAAAACTTGCCGTACTTCCCGTATCAATAAGGGCGTTGAGAGGTAAGCCATTCACTTTAATAGGTACAGTACATTTTCTTAAGTCAACTGCAGCTGATAATAAGCAAGATGTCGTTTCTTTATTTACATCTGCGCAAGCAATAGATTGCGTATTTTTGCAGACTTTAGAAAAATGACCACGTTTGCCACATTTAAGGCAAATACTTTCTGAAGCTGGACACAATCGACGTGGATGTTCATTCTGCTCCTTATAATCCCAGAGGAAATGGGCAGGTGGAACGCCTCAATGGAACTTTGTGGCAAACCATCCGTTTAGCATTATCATCAAAAAAATTGGATATTACAGATTGGGAGTATGTCTTATCTGAAGCCTTGCAATGTATACGATCATTGCTTTGTACGGCAACGAATGAAACTCCACATGAAAGGATGTTTAACCATGCAAGGCGTACTTCTTCTGGACAATCGTTACCTTCCTGGCTACGTCCTGGTAATAAAGTCCTACATCGTAATCCAGTTATAAGATCAAAATATGATCCTCTTGTTGAAGAGGTGGATTTGTTGGAACCTAATCCATTGTACAGCCGCGTGAGACTCTCTGATGGGCGAGAGATGACGGTGTCAAACCGCACCTTGGCTCCGTCAGGAGATATAGGAGACCTAAATGAAGGCGAAGACAATACGGCAAATTCTCCAGGATCAGAATACTCTTCGCCCCTCTCTTCTCCGGAACCTCGGAGATCTGCAAGAGCGAGACAACCTCCTCGCTACTTGCAAGACTACGTGTCTTCATAACTCAGCGTGGAAGAATGATATGAAAAATAAAACATGACATTGTCACTCGTCAATGCTCTCTCATTTTATAATGTACTGATTTGTAACATTAACTATATTTTCAGTATAATAAAACCTTAGATACAGGTTTTCTCTCATTTCATCTATAGTCCCAGGATAATATTAAATTTTTCGAATAAAATGTTTTATTTCAATATCATATTTTTTACTATGACAAAAATTACCAATAGAAAACATCTTCAAGAACCATATCAAAATAGGACGTAAATTTTCTAAGTGTGGACACCCTACTAATAATAGTAGGGTGTCCTTCATAAGAAGGACAACCTCAATCCGGACTGTGATTGGTCGAATTAATAAAGCAAAGCAACAACCCATAATTGTCCCACTGCTGGGCTCGGGGTCTCCTCTCACAATGTGAGGGGTACAGGCCATAGTCTACCACGCTGGCCAAGTGCGGATTGGTAGACTTCACACACCTTTGAAAACATTATGGAGAACTCTCAGGTGTGCAGGTTTCCTCACGATGTTTTTCCTTCACCGAAGCAAGTGATAATTAACTTGTAATACGCACATAATATTTGAAAATTAGAGGTGCGTGCCAGGATTTGAACCCGGGCCCCCGCGTTCGGGAGACCAACGTTCTAACCACTAGGCTATCACTTGTTTTAGTCGAATTAATATTAATCGAATATTGATATGACGTCATCATCTGAAGCAGGTACCTAGTCCTACCTCTACAAGCCTACAAGGTTACAAGGTGATATATCCATGACTGTGGATCAAAGAGTAATTGCTGTGGATAAAGCGTTGCCGTTTTATTTTCCCAAAAAAAAAACAGGAAGAACTTTTTCAGGGACCAAATTTTTTTTTTGAGTAATTTAAATGAATATTGATTGATATTTCAATAAAAATAGTGCCAAGATTGTTTACAAATTTTGTATGTAACGAAAAGAAATGTGCTACCCTAAGGTTATTACTGATTTCATTTGCAACTAAGAATCAAATAAATTATAACAAACCATTCATATTTTTTATTTATTTTGATTATGTAGTAACATTTTCAATCAACTTATTGATATAATCAAGTTTTTCTTCTTGTGACTTGCAATTTGAATACTCACTCCATGACACCTGAAAAAAAAATCATAAGATCAACATAAGATAAAGATAAATACTACTATTACTATGCTATCTACAGTAGATATGCTAATAAATCAAACCCTCGGTGGAAAAAAAACATAAGTCGTCTTACGCAGCTTTTGTCTCTCCAATTGGAAAGAGAGACAAAAGCTGCATATACTCAATTTTAATCCAAATTTTTATCATTAATCTTGACGGTTTTGTGCAAGAAATCATAATGTCCTTTGAAATCCTTTGACTGCTTACTGATATTTTAACAGTTTTTTGCTCTCCTGTAAAATTGCAATATTCATCTTATGCCTTTTTTCCACTGAAGGTGCGAAATATAAGTACCTATTCCCCACCCCCTCCACCCTTGGATCTGCTAGTGATTTGACCAATCTCCATGAAAATTGTATACCTACATAGATAAATAGATACACATAATTATGTATTTGTATATTAACAACTATGGTTTTCACTTCATACCCAGCTATAAGTATTAACCAGCAAAGTGACATTTCTGAAACCAATCATTCAGCTTACTAGCTGAAGGGGGAGGGGACCTGACTTTTAACAAAAAAATACACTAAAGCCTGTAAAGGCATTTAAATCCCTAAAGCGAGAATTACAATTTCACTACCTTTTTTGCAATTTGAAATTCAATAAAATCACTTAATTAATTGTACAGGCCATAAATTTATAAATACTTTACCAATGCTGCATGATATCCAAGAGCATTTAATTCTCTGACTTTTGCCAGAAACTGACCAGTAGGTGCATTATATTTGTAAACCATTGTATTCCTCCCGGCTATAACAAGTACTATCCATTTGTTTTCATCAGGAGGCGGGTAAATCAAACCAAACAGTTTGTTCTCAAACAAATTATGGACTGGAAGAGGCCTACCATTATGATCATTGCACATTATTATATCTGCAAATTAAATACAAATCTTTAATTAATTATCTATTATTAGATAATTACACTTATATGAAGTATGTACATGCTATTACTTCAAATAATGTTGAATTTATAAAATTAAGTATCAATATTTTGTTTGTTTATAGATAGGTACTTATTATAGACCTTACCTCCTCTTTGGAAATGACTCAATACATGATTTCCAGTAACATACTTAGGACCTCCACGAGACTCCCTCAATACCCTAATCACATCCAAATACATCTTTTCAGTAACATTATACTGTTTGGGAAATCCCTCAGTTGGCAAATAGTCCGTATATTTTTTTGCTAATATATTAACATGTTTGTCGCTGAGCAAATTTACTTTAAAATTCTTACAAAATATTTTAGCTGTATTGCTAAGTACTAGAACTTCCCTGCCATATGCATAAACCTGCTTTCCATAAGTTTTTTCAAGAAGCTCAGGGGACAATGCTATATTTATTAAATCAACAGGGTAAAACTCTAACAGCCCTAGATATCCAACACAACATATAAATGACCTTCCATATTTATTTATTTCCTCATTTCTCTCACTTTTTCTAAGTTCATTCATAACGTTTGTGAAGAAACATTCTTTTGTTTTTGGTTTATGGTTAAACATTCCATATGTTAGTACCAGCCTTTCGAGATCTTTTAATCTGGCTTTTGACATATTACTATTGATAACATCAGCTATTTTTGTTAAGCAGTCTGGATGAAATGTCAAGGTTGATGTTCCGACGAGTGCCAAGTGGACATTACACATCACTGACAAGCGAGGTGCCTCATGTTGGTAAACATCCAGCAACTTATATATTGCATCATCGTTAGCGAATTTCATAGAGTAACGAATAACTTTCAGAAGGGCTGCTAGTGTGACTTCATGTACTTGTTTAGAATTTTCTGTCACTTTGTTGATAATTCTTTTAACCATCTCCATATTTCTTATCGGAGTTTTGCTCTTAAAAAATCCCATTGATAAAATAGCTAGTTCATCCACATTAAACTCTGTAAAGCAATTCTCAATGCGAACTTCCAAATTATGCATATCAAATGGTTGTCTTCTAATAATCCCAATAAAAAACATAGTCTGCACTACTTGTGCTGGAGTCAGTTGTTTAGCTTTGGAAGCAAATTTTTGCACACATTTATTAGAAAAATCACTGAGCTTTACTACATTTAACATGAAGAATAATGTAATGTATGAAAATAACTCATCTAATGACCATCTTGGTATCCTTTTAAAGCATTCATCATCTAAAGCAGCCCATACTTCTATATAATTTCTAGTCCGTACTGATGGGGTTTCAGGCCATTTTTTTAAAGAATAAAATAAAGATGTTAATTCTTGGTCAGTTGCATTTTTCACATTGTCTGTAAGAGCATCTATGTATTGATCAAACATTCTATCAGAAATACATAAATTATTTTCGGCACAATATAAACCAATCTTAGGGAATATTTGGAAAAGTTCTTGTGGGGTAAACTGTAACCAATTACTTCTCATTAATTGGTCAAATTGTTCTTTTGTCAATGATGTTTCACTTATCC